>QEPC01001476.1:953318-979466 GCA_003113815.1 Sphenodon punctatus | reverse complement strand
AGCATAGAGATGGTATTGGAATCCGTGGGAGGCAATAATTTTGCCAAGGAACAGGGTGTAGATAGAGAAGAGGAGAGGGCCAAGGACAGAACCTTGGGGCACTGGAAAACCACACATGCGTGAGTCTTGATAAGACTGGCCCAGCTTGGACACAGCTGGGGGCGGGACCTGGCTAGAGTGAGGAGGTGAGCTGGAGTAAGAAACAATGTGCTTTGTGCTGCTGGAGAAACCATCCAAACGAGTTTTATGAAAAATTGAATTTCTCATACTTTCCATTAGGGGGCAGGCTTTCATAGAGCCCTATGTGCTCAATTTTAAACAGCACGTGGGCGCCAATTGTAGGTGCCCAGGTAAAATGTGCGGCTGCACCAGCTTGAAAAAAGTTTGGGGGAAGAGGTTTTGTGGTAGTGCTTGCTTAGTGAGGGCACGGGCTGTTTTGCTCTGCTGCTGAGCTGCACTCTTGGCACCATTTTGTGGAATGTTCAAGTGCGTGGTGAAAACTTGGAGACGACTGTGTTTGGCTCACACTGAGTGAACTCACAGTAGTGGTGGTTGTGTGCTGGATGGACACCCCCCCCCCCCACCGGTGCATCCTGATTCCTGCTGCCAGCAGCCAGCTTGACTGTCTGGTGTGGTGGTGAGTACTAAATTGCTGGAGGGGGAGAAATGGGGGGATGTGAGATACTGGGAAAGATTAGGGGGACTTGGGGAGGCTGACTGGGGAGGACTGGGAGACACTGGGGAATGGAGTGAAGGGCATGGGAATGGGGCTGGGGGTAGTGGGTGGACTGGGAGACACTGGGGAATGAGGGGGTGGACAGGGCGACACTGGGGAATGGTGCTGGGGGGGAGGAGCGGGCTGGAGAGACACTGGGGGATGAGAAGGGGGGCAGGCCTGCAACTGGCCAAACGTTTTAAAAGAGACCTGTGTATTTGGACAGGCATTTGGCTGCCAGGGATACAGTGTAGGTACTAGGGATGCTGGTCTGGATGGGGCTAGTTTGGTGGTAATGCAGACCTGCAACTGACCAAACTTTTTAAAAAGGGGCTGTGTGTTTGGACAGGGATGTGGCTGCCGGGGATACACTGACACTGGGGAATGGTGGTGGATGAGGAGACACTAGGGAATTTTGGGCGGGGGTGGGTGGAGGGGGAAGAGCATCAGGCCTACAACTAGCCAAACTTTTTAAAAAAGGCCTGTGTGTTTGGACAGGCATTTGGGTACTGGAGGTACAGTGTAGGTACTCTGTACAGTGTAGGAGAAAATTGTGAACAGAGGAGAAAGTAGGTAGGAGCATGGCAGAAGAGAAGGCTGCAGACAACAAGGAGACCTCTTTCCCCTGTCCCCCACTGAACCCATCTCTTCCCCTTCCTCTTCTTGTGCAACAAAACTAAACCCTTTCCCTCCTACTTCTCCTCCGTCCTGTCCTTCTCTTCCCTTTCATTCTCTTCTGATTCGGCTTGTTGCAGGACAGGGAGCCACTCAGTCCTCCCAGTTCTCCAAGCCAGAAGGAAGCCTTGTCCCAAAGCCTACACCGTCAGACTACAGGTGCCCAAGGAGGGCATGAAAATCGAGGATTTGAGGGTTCAGGATAAAGGTAGGTGACGGCAACGTGGTCTATTTTTTTTAACCTGATATGGTTAATTTGGACCCGGTGGGAAAGAGAGAGTAAACGGGACCCCAGTAAGAGAGTTCTCTATTCCCCGGTGGCAGTGCTTCATGCAGCAGCAAGGCGTTCCCAGCGTTTAACTAATATAATGTCCATCCAATGTTAACCCTGGGAACTCCTTGCTGCTGGGTTAAGCCACGCCACTGGCCTAACCGTTGGCCCGGTTTGGCCTAACTGTTGGCCCGGCTCTGCCCCTAGGCCCGCCAGCGGCTTTGCCACCAGCAGGAAGTTCAACCTGCCCACTGCCCCACCAGTCTCAAAAAACACCAGCTGCCACTGATAGTTGGACTGGATAAGTTCTTAGAAGATAGGCCCGTTAATGACGGTTAGCCAAGTAGGGTGAGGGGACATAACCTCCGATTGTTGGGAGCTGGGAGTGAACAGCAGGGAATGGACCACTCCATCATGACCTGTTGGGCACTTCTCTGAAGCGACTGAGAATATACAGACAGCAATATTGACAATAGACTTCAACCAAAATGCTTAAGCTTGGTTAGAATCCTTAAAGCTATAACTATCTCATGGAAAAAAAAACTTCCCAAAGATGCTTTGTTTATAAGCAGCTTTATGGTGTTTTCCCAGGAGTTTTCTTTCCTTCTCTAATGAAATCACTCAGACTCTGTATCTCTGTGTTATTCCCCATCTGGTGCTATTTGTCTCCTTGTTGTATTACTGTTGCTCTGGAAACTATTCCAGGTTCAGGTAGGCAACGAGCAGCAGGGGCAGATGCACTCCAAGATAAATAAGGCTTCCATCTAGGTTCACATCC
This sequence comes from Sphenodon punctatus, assembly GCA_003113815.1. Lineage (NCBI taxonomy): Eukaryota > Metazoa > Chordata > Lepidosauria > Sphenodontia > Sphenodontidae > Sphenodon > Sphenodon punctatus. The sequence goes on along the minus strand of QEPC01001476.1, from coordinate 977,027 downwards.
TTCAGAGACTAGTGAGTCACAGTCGTGAACTGCGTGACTTTCTCTTGCCTGTATCTTCTTTGACCTTACTCCTACCCTCCTTCACAGAGGTGGGAAGGGACTGACTTTTTATTTAGAGAGGAGGGTGAAACCCATAGAGCACCTAACACAGAGAGCTGCAGTCTGAGTGCATGCATTTAATTGAAAATGGATGTTACAGGTCTCCCTTAGCAATAAGGGAAGGAGAAAGGCTACAGAAAGCAATGCCATTAGAGGTGTTCCTGTAGTACAGAACATCTTGGTCTCTTTTTCCCTCTATGGGAGATTTGCTGCTCTGCTAAGAGTGGGTTATTAAAGAGCTTAGTCCCAGCCCCCGAGTGCATGGAAAACCACTTGCACAAGCAGTATTCTCGAATCTGCAGGACAGGGGAAATTCCATGCAGCTGCTGCTTCTCTCCCACTCACGAACAAGCTAGTGTTTCCCAGGGTACTTTGCTTTAGAATTCCAGAATTGCCCTAAACCATTTCTGGCACAACTGCCATTTTGATTGGGGACAGGGAAAGCAAATTAATTTCCCTAGTCCCAGCATCCACCCTAGTCTTATTGATGGATTTCCTTTCTAAGGGTAAGTATGGGGGGGAGGTTGAAGGGAGGAGTGACAGCTTTTGGGAAATCTCTTCCTAGAGACACAGCAACTGTAGCTTTCCCCACCTTTTAGCAAGGCAAGAATGTGATAATGCCAAGCAACAGTAGCTCTGGGCAAGCCCTACTCTGGTCTACAGAATCCCACTGCCAGAATCTCACACTAGACACTCTCCACCCACCAACTATACATGTTACAGGGCAACACTGCAGCCCTGCAACATGTAGAGTGGGTGGGTGGTGGGTATCTTGTGTGAAAATGCCTTTAGATGCTGGAAACACTGAACGGCGTTTCTTTTCTCTGTTTTTACCTCTATCATCCTGCGATGGACCAGGTCAGGGCCCCTGTAAGAGTGCCTGCTCACCCCCTTCAGCCCACCTCTGAGGGCTACAAGAGTAGCAGCCACTAGAGTTCTGGAAATCTGCTGCAGCAGGACTTGGAACCAGGCTGGTGAATGCTGGGAGCTCGCCAAGATCTGGGCTTGAGAGCTAAGCGAGGGCAGAAGCTTGCTGGGAACCCTGGCCAGGGATCTGCCTTATTGAGGCTGTGAAAGAGTACTATGAATAAAACAGCACTAACTGGGAAACCTCAAACTGTCTAGAGTGAGGGTTTTTTTGGAATGAAGTCTGCAAAGACTTACAGGGAACAGCTGCATCCAGCTATGCTTCCTTTTACACTAAAGGGCCCCAACACAAAATGCCACCTCATCATACATCTGGAGCTGGTCAATACTGTTCCCTCAAAACTAGTCACAGCTCTTTCTTCCTCATGTAAATTCCTATGTGACTAGCTCCTTCTTTTCACCACATATTAAGAAGATCAAGGCTTGGGCAGCAAGCAAGTGACAAGAGGCGGCTTGTTCACACAAGCACTCATTTAGGAGGTAGCTACCTCCTACCTCACTTTAACCTTGCCTGTGTTCACATGCGGGGTTAAAAAGGGGTAGTAATTTCTGGAAAGAAGCAAGGTTAAGTAGAGGAGGAAGACTCCTGCACGCTTCTGTGCATTGCTGAGAGGAATTTCCCCTTATTTACGTTTCTCCATGCAGACCCCATTTATCCCAGCAAACTACAATTCTTCCTTTGGGTGTATTTCACTAATAGCTTGGAACTCCAGCCAACACTCCCCCCACGGTCCCTGCAAGTTTCAAAGGAGGGAGATCTGGGGAGGAGCTACTACTTAGCCCAATTCTCCATCCTTGTGACAACAGAGGTAATTATTCCAGAGTAAAAATCCTGGCTCTGGCATGCTTCTGCGCACACATTCCGAGGGTCAGCTGTAGGAGGCATCTTGGCTTCACACCTAGATTCACAAGGCACAGTAGTTCTTGAACAGAGGCTGCTCAGGCTCCCCTATTATCTGGGGGAGCGGGAATGGGGATGGCACTGCCCAAGCTGCTCCACATGCACTGCGGAGGGGCTCAGAGCAAGGTTGTCCAAACGAGCTTTGCTGCACCCACCTCCCTCACCCTGCTGTAGCCTCAATCGCGTCCCCATTCTCCCAGCGGGCTCAGCCACCACTGCTTCTGTGCCCCAACAGGTGAGAGCCTAAACAGTAAGCCTAAAGTAAGTTGGAGGAGGTTATCTTCCTGTACTCCCAGTAGGCTCAGTCCTCACACTTGAATCACTCCTACTAGACTCGTGGGAAATTCTTTTCTCCCAAGGTTTTCCTCCGTGGTTAATGGCACTCATCATCAACAAAACCCTCCAGGCACTATAATCTGCCAGGTAAATGGCAACAGAACACAGGACTGCCCAATATTTTCTGGTAAGATATTTTGCAATTTAATTTAAACACTTTTTTGGTCATAAATCCAAAAATACTTTTAAAATTCCATTTTACTTTGATGTACACTTCAATGCCATTTTCTACTGACATGCTCAGTTTTTAAATATAAGCTAAGAGCGGACACCAAATATTAAAGAAAATAAGAAATAGAAAGTTTTTTCCTTAGAAATCCAAGCCTGTATTAGAGCTGACCGATGATTAGCTCCAGCCAAAAAATTTAGAACACATTAACAAGGGACTGATGGAATTACCTCTAAGAATGAACTTTAGTGTTAATTAGCAAAGGACACAGAGGCCTGCGCATTTCTAGCCTTCCTCCAGTTTCACTTAAAATGTCAAAGGTCCAAATTCAGGTAGTTCAATGAAGTTACCCAATAACATCGTCCATGTTATTAGAAAAGACTAGGCCAAGAGAGACTGGCTCACAAAGTTATTTCCAATTTTCATTACAGCACTACGATAGAAAGGGTATTTAGAACAGAGCAAGCAGGAAGCTGTTCAGAATCCTCCTGCTGAATATGAAAACTGAATTAAAGGACACCTTAAGCAAAAAATAAAAAAGCCGTTCAGCTACTGCTTACTACATGTTAAGTATTTCTGTGGATTACTGTCCCTCTCACTGTATATGGATGGGTAACAGCCACTGACAGGTGGGCAAAAACAAGGGAAAGAAAGGACTCCCCCACCACACCTTGCCGCCCTGTGTCACCAGTAATCAATTGTCTAACTGGTCTGGGATCGGTTTCTTTTTCTTCATCTTCACTTGCTGCTTCGATACAGTGCTCAGAGCAGACTCTGAACTGTTTGCAGGTAAGTGAGGCAAGAGCAGTTTTCCTGCCTGCGTTGGATATTTGGTCTTCATAAAGTCCTTCAACACTGGTTGTGACAGCAAATGCTTCAGTTGCTTTCTCATGCTCTTCAGCATCTTTTGCTTCTGGCTCTCTTCTTCCTCACTAGATTGACCTCCTAGAAACAAAGACCCATATTTACACAACTCGCACAAAAAAAGTCTGCCCTGCAACGTTTTAGATTTGTATAAAACCCACATAAACTGAGACAGATCTGTCTCCTCCAGGGATTTTAACATGCTGCTTACTAAGAATTCATGGCTTCAGATTGCCCCAGCTCCTCTCTATTTCAGATACTGATGATAAAATCGGAGAATCCTAACTGCTGAATTGTTTGATAAAATACTTGCCCACACAACACTAGGCTGGCCAGACACGCAAATTTTAGAGGACACTTATGAGAAATACAGTTTGCAGGGTTGCATTGATGCCAATGCAGCCCTGCAACCTGTATTTCTCATAAGTGCCCTCTAGGATTTGCATATCTGACCAGCCTACATAACACAAAATTAGCTGTGGAATTCATTGCCACAAGAAATCTTTGAGGCCAAGAGCTTAGCAGTACTGAAAAAGGATGAAACAGCTATTTGGCACAGCCTGCCCTCTCAAGCAGATACACACCCCAGTTACTGAGGTTATCGCAGGGAAAGCTCTGTTATCGCCCCAGACTCTCTGGGGAAGGAGCAGCCTCGTTACCAGTCAAGGGTCAAGCCAAGAAGGTGGGAATGCCAGGGGCCTCTGTAGCAGTGGTAATAAAATCTCCAGAACTAAAATAAATCAATGGGTGATTTCAGACGTGACGAATCCAAGATTCACCACGCCTGAACCACACTCAAACACGGCCCGCGTTTGACTGAGGTGAACGTCTGTTTGCTACCCGCCAGATGTTCACCAGTCAAACGCAGAACGCGTTTGCATTCACCACACTTCTGGACCCGAGGACGCGAGCGGGTCCAGAAGTGTGGTGAATGGCCACCACGGCAGGGGTGAACGAAACAAACCATCTGTTTACTCACCCCTGCCGGTGGTGGAATCCATTCCCTCTCGAACGCAGTGGCGAGTGCGGCCAGATTGGCTGCTCTCGCTGCCCTTCTGGCGGGGGGAGGGTTGTTGAGGAACGCAGGGGGCGGGGCCGTGCGGCAGCTCCCCCCCCCCCACGCAATCCGCATTCACCACGCGCCATGGTTTGCCAGTCCCCGCAGCCCGGGGTGAAGTGGCGCACGGCTGTTGGAGCGTCCCTTTACCCCGGGCCGTGGTCNGGGGGAGGGCTGGTGCGGAATGCAGGGGGCGCGGCCATGCAGCAGCATGCTGCGCCGTGCGGCCCTGCCCCCCCACGATCCCACGGTTCACCACCCCCCCCCACGCAATCCGCATTCACCACGCGCCATGGTTTGCCAGTCCCCGCAGCCCGGGGTGAAGTGGCGCACGTCTGTTGGAGCGTCCCTTTACCCCGGGCCGTGGTCTGAACCACCCCACGGCCTGTGGTGAATGGGGCCTGCCGTAACGTCTGAAATCACCCAATGCTTTGAGGCATAAGCCAACCTCTAATTACTGGGGAGCAAGGAGAGAACTTTCTCTGGGGGAAGCTTATCTCTAATCTGACTACTGCACTTTTCTTGCACCTTCTTCTGAACCATCTTGGTATTGGCCACTGTTGATGACACAATACTGGATTAAATGGAGCACTGGTCTGATACAGCATGGCATTAGAAGCCTATATGATCATACGCAGATCACCATGCAGTCATGGGACTCCATTGGGGATGGGCCACTAATGACACATTGGGCCCAGTCTCGGGTTGAAGTTTCTGGCCTGAGCAAGGTTCTGTATGGCATTCTCATATGTCAATCAATCATCATCCACCAGCAAACAGCGTTCAAGTAAATTTCAATTGGCTACCTAAGCCTAGAACAGAATCCAGGATGCAGCTCTTTGAAGCAATAGAATAAAGATATTTCCACCACAGGGACGAGATCAAACCCAGCAGAGGCCAACAGAATCTTCCATGGAGAAAGGATTCAAATTTCAGTTTCTCCCAAGGAAGCTCAGAGGAAACGCAATGAATCTTTTAAACATTTGGCACCCAGAGTTCATGACAATATTTGCAATCAAGGACCCAGGGTCCACTGCGTTTTCCCCATTGTCACCAATAGGAAAAACACAATGAACACAAGTCCCTGTTTACAATATACTGAACAGGAATGCCAGTACTTAACTTTTCAATATATCATGTCCATTTGGGCAATTAATGGGGGGAAAAAAAATTATACAGTTGAATGCTAATTATCTTAGACATTCTAGTGGGTTGGCTAAAAGGCTGATTAGCTTTCCAGGACACTGGTGTTTCCTCATAAGAGAGGTTGGGAGGAATTAGTCCTATCTATGGGTGAAAACAAACAAGACAGGGCTCCCCAGGCAGGGCCACTGCAGCCACCACTCCTTGGGTAGGCGGGGCAGTTCACAAGAGCAGCGCCCCTTCCCGGTAATCCGGGTGTGGGGGCTGCCATCACAGGTCCCTCCATGCCATGGGTTGGTCAAGCAGCCATCCATATGGGACAGGATGCCCAGACCCCAGATTGGACCCCTGGGAAAAGCTGCCACCAAACAGCTGATGGGGCTGCCTGGAGGCACACCCTCACCAGGCCTGGATGTGTGTGCCAAACAGCTGATCGGGGCACTCCTCCAGGGCCCCGATCAGTTGTTCGGTGGTCAGGGTGAGTGCGCTCCTCTGGGTCAGATTCTCAGACCGCTCCTTGTGGCGGGTCTGGGTGGGGCTTAACAGATGGGAGGGTGAACATTAGCCTGGATTAGCCCGGGTAGCCAGATCTTTGCCCGGGCTACGTTGCCCATTGCCTTCGGCACACGTATACCATAGTAGCTGCCCACCCACCCCGAGGCAGATGTGGGCGAACATCTGGAGGTGCTCGAACTAACGAGCAGGTGACTCCTGGGCTAACACAGGCTACTATCTCATTTGTTTTCACCCTATGTCGGTGAAAGAACAGTCGAGGAAAAGGAGTTAGAACATGCTGCAGATTAAAGAATCTAGACATGGAGCGGCACTCGAGACTGTAGCAGTATTAAGCCCAAGCTGCTCTGCCAGAAGCCTTCTGAAAGTGCCTCTGATTGATTGGGAGAAACAATCAAATCAATACACCCTGATGAAACGCCAACCACACAGGGAGAGGATGGGGGGAGGGGGGGATTAAATGAAAGCCGAGAATAGATGTGAGCATCTTGCTAGCTTTCAGATGTGCTTGTTAGAAAGGGCCAGAATTCTCTCTTAGGGTGTTGTATAATGTAGTTAATGTTTCCAACAGAAAACTTTTAAACATGGGCATTTTAAAAGAAACTCACGTGTACACACACACACACAGATATTTCAAGATCAAAATAGTANGCAACGCTAGGGAGAGGCGGGGGGGAGGAGTGTTAAAACTTTCCCCCGCGCCTGCTTGTGCTGCAGCCCTGGTCTCCTTCGGGCGCGCACTGTTGATTTTTTCTCTCTTTAAGGTTTTGTTTTCTTTAACCTTCTTTCCTTCTTCTATTTACAGGTTTTTTGAAACGGCGAAGCCGAGAACACGTCCTATCGGCCGAAGGCAGAAGATAAGACTGAGTGACTGAGGGCAGCTCCATGCATGCGTAGGAGGGTTTTTCTTCTTCTGCCTCCTATTGGCCATACGCAGAGCTACCCGTGCAGAGCACTGACAGGGGGCAGAAGGAGAAACTCACGTGTACACACACACACAGATATTTCAAGATCAAAATAGTACTCCAATGTGGCTATTGCAGATAACCGCCTGTCTTAGCTGCTTGTAGGTTTTTGGCCTTTGGCACTCGAGGTAAAGGCACCTTGTTGCATTCTACTTATTACACTCACAGGAGATTGGTGCATATTCTACCCTCTTTATTGGAAGGAACACGTGAGGGTTACTTGCAGAAAGCACCATGCTGGCAGGGAAGGAATAATGCATGGGGCAAAAGGAGGGGCAGCATGATAAACTGAGCTGGATGCCAGAAGCAGGTAATTTCTCATCTCAGCCTTTGTGGCAGGGGATGTGACATTTCTGTCAAATTAAGCAGTTTCCCCAACTGTAAAATGACTAAGCAGCACGCAGCAGTTTGGAGAGCATCAATGTCTACACGCTGCTTGGACAACAAGGCCCTAAATAACAAGAACCTGTTCTCAACCCTTCTTCACCTCTCCAGGAGGATTTCAATATTTGCTCCCATGGCTTGAACTTATTTTAGTTGCTGCCAAAGTTTCATGTGTGGGATTTGTATTTGCTTGTATTTGTATACATGCCCTGTATTTGCTCAGTTTATATATTTTGACTGGCTATGCTACATGACTGAGGAAGGATCCTGCGTGGCCCAAAAGCGTGGTTATTTCCATCAACAGCAGTTGGTCCAATAAAAGATATAATGCAAACTACTTTGCTTCCCTCTCTGTTATTTGGAACCAACAAGGCAACCACACAATCTCTCTTGGGATTCCCTCCGCATACTTGTAAACAAAGCAGTTCCACTTGCCTATTAGCACATCATCATCAAGATCGATTTCCAGAGCCTCCGCAGCTTGCTTGAACCAGGAGTTGTGCTGTTTTGCTCTGCAGTTGAAATATTCCACTTTCTCAATCTTCCTGGCCAAGTTTACCCGCTCCTGCAATGACGCACAACATTTCAATCCTCAAGTCGCATTCCTCATGCAGAAGCTAATGCAGGGCATGTTTTCCAGAATCAGCACTCAATACGATGCACCAAAATAGTTACTGGAATTAGACAGCAGTTCTTATAGCTTTAGCCTTGCAAAGATAAATGCCACTAAGGGAAATACATAAAAATAGACACTTTATCTAGAACAAAAAAGTGATTTACAGTCACACACGGCAAAACCTTCAGAAAAATGAATCCAACACACATAGCTGAAGACTAAATTTTGGGGAACTACTATTTATATGACAGCAGTGCCTGCCTAGAAGCCCTAGTTGACCTGTGGGGGACCCCTTCTTGCTGGATGCTATTACTGACACAGGACTAATTGGGGCAAGAAATTGTGCCTACACCCAGAACACTCTGAAAAGACAAATGGTGGGAGAGAATATAGAAGCACAGAGATGTGAAGGGACTTGCACAAGAGCACACAGCAGGTCGGTGGCAAAGACAAGAATAGAGACCAGGACATTTTGTCCTCAGTCCAACATCCTTACTACTGGGCCAGCTGCCTCACCCTGCTCTCCACAAGGGTTTGGCTGTGCATGTATGGACACTTCAGAGAAGCTGAGGGAAAACCCAAACTCATCTCATTAACTTCCAAACTAAGTATCACACAATCCTATTTTCGGGGGAGTTGTAAAAGGTTAGATATAAAAGCTCCCTCCATATTAAATAAGGGTTAGTGGGACAAGGAGATTCTGTCCCAAGATTGAACTCTGGGGCATTTGCTATGTTCCATAAATGCCCATTTACAGAGGCAAACTTAATCTCGAAGTCATTAATTACCTGCAATCAGTCATTTATCCCAAACTCATTACAGGAGCCTTAAACAGTTTTAAGGTCCCCACATAACTGCTTTTGCCCTCTAGCTTGTCCCTCCTTCGCTAGCAATTCTATTTTGTTTTCCCTTCAAGTCTAAGCCACGTCCTACATTACAGGATTCATCAGAAAGCTAGAAATTTGAATTCAAGGACAACCACCCACAGAGAAGGAAAGTGCCAATGGGACAAATGATGCACAAACTGCCTCTAGTCTGAGTGGCCTTAGCAAACTGAGTGAGAATCACAGCTTCCATTTAGTAAAAGGATGCCTGTTCTCTCCAGAACCAGAAATGGGTCATTCAGAAAATATGCACTAGGTGTACCTGATGCGGGGACTGAAAAAGCTTTGAAAGAAGAGAACTGTCCCCAGCTGTTTTCAATGGGGAAATCAACCCTGAGACCTTTCAACTACAGACCAGCAGAAGATCCCTCAAGTGACGGAAGGAGAAAGAAAGCAGAAGGCCCAGCGCAGCTCACTCTTCTAAGACGATGCACACCCCAACTGCTGAGGTGATCACGGAGGAAGCCCTCTATCGCCATTGCTTCTCTGGGGGAGGCGCAGCCTTGCTGCCAATCAAGGATCAAACCTGGAAGGTGGGAGCGCCTGTGTGTCCTGGTGTAGCTGGGATCCAGAACTGTATTCATACATTAGCCCATTAGAATACTAATGCCAAACTATCACCATCCACTGGAGGGGGAGGAAATTAGTTAGTTGCACAGTTCATTTCTTACCAGGAGTGTCCTAGTTCTACTTTATCTGGATTAAATAAAAATACATAAGGTGGCAAGGCAAAGAGCAGACTTGCATAAATTTGTATGAAATATGCCCAATTATAAAAGTTTACATATTTAACTACATAAGCCCAGAATGCACCTTAGTTTTGAAATCTGGAAAGGTATCAAAATGATACAAGGCAGGATAATGGAGACTGGGGTGGACAAAGGACGGGCTGGGAGTAACACTGGGGGACGGGAAATTAAGAGAGGCCGAGAATGAGGCCTAGGATCTTGTGAGTCAGCTGGGTGGAAGAGATGAGGGAAAGTATGTCAACAGAGCAGCACGGAGTCCTGCAATCAGCTGCCCAGCCTCAAGCCCCACCTTCTGCATTCTCCCTGCTCCTGCCCTTTTTGGCACCCAGAGAGCCTGGCCCAGCCTTGCCCCAGTTGGATCTGCTCTCTAGGCCCAGGCGGGCCACTTCTGCTGGTGCTTCTGCTACCTCATGTCTTAGAATCACACGAAGAGAGTCAGAGGGGAGAAACACTGGGAGATTCATTATTGGCCCAAGACCGTGTCAATATTCACCAATAATGGTAAGAGGTAAATGAGGTAGATTGGCCAAGGCCAAGATTGCTTGCCTAATTTATAGGATGGGAATGGGGAACCACTTCCCTCCCAGGGTCCACTTTGAAAATTACTACAAGCTCTGAGGGCTGGATAGAAGGTGGGGACGGGGGTACTTATGCCCAGGAAGAGGAGGGTGCCTCTATCCTTGCGCTCGGTATTTCAGTACTTGGGGGTAGGAACTTGGTCTTGAGGCCAGATCCAGGAACTGGAAAGAGGCCAAATAAAAAAACTAGGCACAGGTCATATTTGTCCCCCAGACCGGAGGTTCCCCACCTCTGTCCTAGCTGAAGCCAGGAAAAATAGGCCTAAAAAGTAGGCCCATTTCAGCTCTTGAATTGCTAAAAGACAGATCAGTTTAAGTATTGTCAGTTTTTGATTCTGTACTAAAAGATGTATATCAAACATGTTCTCTCTTATCTATTTGTTGGCTGTACGCCCAGACATTTTTCGAGAAAACCATGTTCTGTTGGTTCCTTTGTTAAATTCTGTCAATTCTTTTAAATTCTTTACTTTTAATATATATATATTTTAAAGGGACCCAATAAGGAATCCCTCTCCCAGCTAGGCACTGCCTGGGCACCTCAGTTAATCCAGGTTGTTTTCCGCAAACAAGATGTCTAAAAGATTGCACTTGTTTTAAAGCAATGGGTATCTTTTTTGGTGGGCGCTGGTATAGCAAAAGAAGACATAGCACACGGTACAACTAGCAGTAAACACTTTGGCCTTTCACTAAATATTAACTTGTTTTGGTTATAGTGAAAGTGCAGAAATAAGCAGTAAAAATGTCCTTGCTCCAACTATTTTGCTTTGACTTTCTTAGGTTTGGAATGCAGTAAACAACAGGATTGTTGAATCTACTTGCTTCTTTGTCTTACGTTGGTTTCTTCATCTCTCTTCAGCATAGACTTTTGAGATCTGTTCCCCACCCTCTGAAATTGTTTCTTATTAATGTACTTGTCTTTATTCACATGGTGAACTTCTGTAAGAGTTAAATTTTGTTAATGATGTGAATTTGAACTGTCTACTTATAACAGGTTTCCACTGATATTAGGTGGGGGTTTCAGAATATCAATTAATAATGTGATTACTTTAGTGGAAACTGGGTTTTAAGCAATAGCACTCGAAGTTGGGGTCTGTTTTATTGGAGGGTCAAGGACCATAGGAGTTTAATTTGGTCTAAAAAGCAATTTGCACGAAGGAATTAGAAGAGACACTGATAACATGTTTGTTTATAGGACACAAAGTCTTTTTGCAAGTTTAGGTCACAACAGTTTCTCATAACATTAAATGAGCTGAAAACATGTTTTTAACTGATGAGGCCGTAATATTGATAATAAACACTGCCACCCTGCGGAAAAGGTGTTTTATTGTTTCAATCACTTCTCAAATGCTGAAATAGGTTAGTTTTTAAGCTAAATAAAGGTTTTTAAGGCTGTCAGTTGGAGTAGTATTAATCAACATATTTCACAATGTAAATTCCAAATTGTTTTAAGGTATTTTAATAAAAGAACACTGTATAGATTAGTTCCTAACATTTTCAGATTAGGGACAGTTCTGGAAATCTAGGGAAGAAATTAGATAAAGACCTTAAGAATAATGTATTTAATTAGTGGATTAAAGTTTATTTCAACATAAAGTTTGGCTTCAAAATTATATCTCAATACACCATTCAGAATTGTTCCTTTGAATTGTTTCTTAATGAGAAACTCAACCTTTTATAAATCAGTGTTGCTCGGGAAATTTCTTTCTAAAGTAGGTAGAGCCAAGGCAAATCTAGCCTCTTTTCTTCAACAACTTCCTGAAAAGAATCCCTACATGAAATTATGTAGAATTAGTAGAATTTAATAAAACTTCAGGGAGGCTAATAGACTCCACTGGGTTTCACAGAGTTCCACTGAGTTAATAGACTTTACTGATGTGGGACAGAGATCAGGACCGGTAAAAGGTTACAATGGTCTTGGTTCATAGAAGTAAGGAGGGGTGAAGTCAAAACAACCAAGAAGAAGATACGGCTGTGGAGACATGGAAACCGAAAACAGCTTTTTTTTTTTTTTGCATCATCACTTGGCAAGAGGCAAACTTCAGGCTGATTAGAGGAACACCGGGTCACCCCTGACCTGCTGGCCACTGCTGGAGGAACGGCAGCCATATTGAAAGACTCTCAGAAATCCTACAAGACTACAATATTGTTGACATTAGAGGAAGACACTTGCTGGGCCAAGTCACCTGTGGGACTTAGTTTTTTTCTGTCCCAACTCTTTTTCTTTTCTTTTACTAAAGAAACACCTTGTAACCAAGCCAAGTACACGCACCTGAGACTTCGCATCCGCCTGAATGTTTGTTTGTCTTCTCCCATGTCTCTCCCGCTGTCCCCTCTCCTTGTCTCCCCCTCCTTGTCTTTTAGATTGTAAGCCACAGGTAGGGACCGCAGCTGATTATATGTTCTGTACAGCGCCAGGTTGTTACTGGCGCTTTATAAATGTTTAATAATAATAAATAATAAAATACTACTTTTTCCTAAGTCTTTTATTTTTTAAGCCACGTTTCCTTTTTAAAGCTATTTTTCTCTTTCCCCCCCCCCTCATCTTTATTTTTACATTTTATTTTCATTTTAACTTCATTTTTCTCCTTTTTCATTATTTTGAAGCCATTTTATTTTCATTTTTTAAACTTCATCTTTCACTCTTTTCAAGCTATTTCTCTTTTTGCCCTAAAGTTATTTTTTAACATTTCTTTTCCCATTTTTAAAGGGCAATTCTTACTTTTCTTTACGGTTTTGTCCCCAGGTACAGACTTTTCTTTTCTTTTAGGGAAGCACTGTATTAGTCTCAGATAACCTATTTCTTTTCCATTTTTCTTTTAACTCTGTCTAGTGGGCAGAGTTCCCCCAAGTGCTTCTCTGTCTTTTTTCCTCCCTTTTTGGAGCTTCCATGCTCCTTGCCTGTTGAGGGGCCATTCCTCAACCTCGGGACAATTTTGTTTTATATTTGTCTTTATCTTTTCTAGCTTTTATTTTTTCGTTAATTTTTATCAAGTCTCCAGCATATCAGCAAGTTAACACCTTATCTTTCCCAGCACAACCCCACAGATCCTGGACAACTTTTGGGGGACCTGCGATATCTGTGGTGAGATATATTCTCCAAAAATATACGTCTCTGTAATCAATAACCTTTTTTGTGTGCTTCTGTAGTGCTGTTATAGTAGTGTTATAGTAGTGTGTAAGCCAGTTTGGCAGGGTAATAAATTGTAGTTTTTAGTCATAATAATTGTCTATTGTGACTTTTTGGTGAGGAAACTTAAGCTTTCCTACGGAGATCACTGACCCCATGGTGGACCTAATTTCTGGGAGAATCTTGGGGTAACATAGCTCACTTGCTGCATGTGTCAAACCAATAAACTAAGCATTCAGCTACTTTTTCCCTCCCTTCCTTTTAGGCTGTCCAAGGCCAGCCAGCTCCCACTCCAGTGCAGTGTACACATGTGTATCATGTTGGTCACACCAGAACTCCAATGAAAGCATGAAGTCAGCTAATTTTGCTAAATTAGACAGGATTTTCAATCTCAAATGTTAAAAGAATCATGAGACTGGCTTAAAATCATGAGATTTTAGGAAATAGTAAGTTTTAGGTTTTGTTTCTCTTTAGGTGCATGCTGTAGCCATGGATGGGCTGTGGCTCAGGTGGTAGAGCACATGCTTTGCATATATAAGGTCTCAAGTTCAATCCCCAGCATCTCTGGGTGAAAACAGACATGATGCTAACCATCCTTGGTGGTCATTTATGCATGTTTCAGGGCTGTATTGGTGCCCTATGCAGCCCTGAAACATGCATAAATGACCACCAAGGGTGGTTAGCGTCATGTCTGTTTTCACCCTCCGATTAAGGATCTCTGGTAGCATGTCTGGGTGAGGCCTATGCCGGGGATCCTGGAGGGTCTAAGGTACCATGCCTGGATAAGGCCTCTGACAGAGACCCTGGAGAGCTGTATCTGAAACCCTGTTGCCATGTCAGGTTGTGACAATACTGGGCTAAGACGGACCATTGGTCTGACTCAGTTAGGCAGCTCCTGATACTTTTAAAACTCTTCTCTACAAGTCCGAGGGCTAGAACTTTAAAAATGGAAGTTGAGACTACTGCAATGCATTGCAAGTGTTGAGAATCCAAGACACTCCCTACCCCCACTCCCACCCCCAAAAATCACTGACTTAACAACCTCTAGGGAAAAAGTTAGTTAAGGATGCTTTAAAAATAAAAGTCATAGCAAAGTTTCATAAAATGTACTACAACTTTGAGATAACTTTGGTTTACATAAAACAAACAAATTACATCCCAAAATGTAATTTAACCAAGTTGCAGCAAGACTCCACGGCAGCTCTATCACCACCAGCATGGCACAGGGAGCATTGCTTGGAGGACTCTGCAAGTTAACGTGGTAGAACCTTTGGAGGTTCTACCACATCTATCCTTCTGTGGCAGACAGGAACCCCAAGTTCCAATCCCCATCTGGCTTGCTGTGGGACTCTGGACAAGTCACTTCTTCTCTACCCAACTATCCTCTTAGTAAAATGAGGAGAAAATGATAAATTCCCACTTTGTGATCTACAGGTTGAAAACTTCACACCACTACAAAGCATTACAGCACAAGAGTACACTTAAAAGAACTGAGCATTTATTATTATTATTATTATTATTAATATAGCACCAGCAGTGTACCTGGCACTGTACAATCAATAGTTACAGATATGTCCCTACCCCTAGGGGGCTTGGGGTGTTAGATGTGCTGTTTGGCCTAGTATGGTTGGTTAGCAAATACTGTTGAAGAGAATGAAATTTGGTTAATTCCATTTTAAACTCATGCTCCTAATTTGGAACATTTAGTTTGATACTGAAGCCCTTTTTATGTGGGCCACGGCACACTGGGGGCAGTCGGTGTTTGCGCCGGTCCGTGTGCAGCGGGAGGATGTAGACAGCACACACTGATCCCCACCCACCAGTCACACACGGAGCAACCAGTGTTTTTGCTGGTTGCTCTGTGCATAGGTGATGGGTGGAGGTGCGTGTGCATGTGCGTTTGTGGGAGCACGCACGCATGCACACCCACCTCCCCGATACGGATTTTACACGAGACTCACCCACGCATGAACACCCAGATTTCTGAGTGCTCATGCATGGGTGCCGCCCATGTAAAAAGGGCCTATATTTCATTTCATTTCATTTATTAGATTTCTATACCGCCCCCTCCTGAACAGCAGCTCGGGATGTCTGAGATTTAGTCTGAAACCTTAACATGAACAGCATCACAGTAAAATAATACACAAGCAGTCTTTTGTACTGTAGATATTTTACCTTGATAGCAGACATGCATTTTGTTTCAACTGGGAAAAATGGAAGTTCCTCACTCTTCCCCAAAGTCTTGTAAGTCTTCTTAAAATTGACCATGTCTCCTGGGCCGATCAGCAGCAAGGTGAGGCCTTCGTTGGTGGCTCGAGCAGTTCGGCCACTTCTGTGCACATAAATCTCAGACGTGCGTGGCATCTGCAAAAACACTACAGCTTCATGCTCTTGTAAAGAAAGAAACGTGCACAGAAGAAGGAAGAGTTTGCAACACTCTTGCCAGAGTGCCAGGTCTTCTCATGAATTGCTTTTACAGCACAGAATGTCTTTCCTCATAACGAGGAAGTGGTGGGACTCTGGAGAGGAGGCATGCAAGCTTTAACACAGTCTCTAGGAGTGACCTCTAGAGCATCAGTTCTACTCCAGGTCTCGGTTTCTCGATCTGCAAAGTAGGGAATGCTCTGAGTCAGGTGGAGTCACCTGAATCCTGTGAAGCAGAACCCTGAAATCTAACTACGAATGGATGGGAAAATGAGAAGAGCTGTGCCCATTCATGCTCATTTCTTTTACCTAATATAATTCTGCAATGCATTTCCACAACAGAAAAGATGATCAGTATGGAACTGTGTACAAATCATCTTTGCAAAGCACCTTGAGATCTTAAGATGGAAGGTGCTATAAATGTGTTAGGTACTCGACGCTCAACATCTACATCTTAACAAGGAACCATTGTTTTCTCTGGTATTCAAGCTTTTGATAAATGTCTGTGTTTATTATTTATTTAAACTTACATCCTGTCATTCCCCTAAGACGTAGGGCTGGTTACAGCATAACCACCATATAAAAACAAAAGGCCATAAAATATATATAAAAAGTCCCCTAGAAAACACCATCCCAGCCCCATTATGTGCAAATGCACAACGTATCAGACACACACAGCTCACAAGCAGATAAGAAAAGCGTCATTTTAAGTACCTCATAATGAAGGACATGCTGCACATTAGGAATGTCAAGACCACGAGCTGCAACGTCTGTTGTCAGGAGGACACAGCTGAAACAGAAGTGAGGATACTTGCTGTTTATTAAACACAAAAACTGGTACATAAACCAGTTACCAGAGACCTGCTGAATGACTCAATTTTTAAATTGTCAAAAGAGAAGGTCTATTTGATAACATCTGCTATGATAATTCCATCTATGTAAAAATATTGACAAAGACCCCTAAAAATTTGATTCAGGGTAATCCTGAAATGTGAATTCAATTGCTACTGACAGCCCCGGCTGCCACTGAAGTCAATGGTAAAATTCTCATAAACTTCACTAGTAGGGTTGTGCCCAGCAGTTCTTTTAATCATCCCCTATTTCACGGAAGGGAAGAGACTGAAAAGACCTAGAAGGCCATCTAGTTCAATCTCCTGGCAGTGCTACTCTGTTCACCCTACAGCTCAGGAATAGCCCCAAGCACATGCGCAGCAGGGCCTTTAAATGATGGTGGAGGCAGAAGCATCAGGCAGGGGTGGTTGTGTGTGTAGGTCCTCCCTCCCCCACCCCGCCCAGGCTGCTGCTGGGGGTGGGGTTCAAGTGGGCAGGGCAAGATGCCAACACCGGCCGAAGCTCTGTGCCCTAGGGGGCCCCTCAGGCCCACATGCAACTGAGCCCCACCCCCTCTGTGCCATTATCGCTATGCCAGTGCTGCAGCTCATTTACCAGTATATCGTACAACCTAATTTAAAGACATCTCATTACTTTGATGGAATACGTAACGGAGATTCTTTTGACAAAGTACAAGAGATGGCTACTGGAACCCTTGACGATAGCCAGAGCTCCAGTACAGGGTGTAATATAGCTCCTGTCATAGATCCTTGTGTTCAAGCACTGATTTTCCACAATGCAACTCACTACAAAATAAGAAGCTTTCTGAGGAAATAGCGCTGTGCCAATTCAGGATTCTAACAGTGTTCTAGCAACCAGATTTTTCATACAAATACATTAAAAAACCCCACACGTTTTAAAACAGTTCTCTTTACCCCATAGCACGTGCTGCCCAGGATTGCATGATGGGACTTTGGGAGCTCCCCCCTGGAACTTGGGGAGTTCCAGAGAGACACACAAGCCGTAGTGTGCACATGTACAGTGTGGGCATTCTTGCCCCCTATCCTGGAGATAGCTGCTTCCCTGCAGCTGGCAGCCCTTGATGAACATGTTCCAGAAGAGTTAGCCATGTTAATCTATTGATGAACAATATCAGTAGACTACTGTTAGTTTCTTGATGAACATGGGCAGCAAAGGTTGGGCAGCACTGCTTGAAAGCGCAATATTTTGCAAGGCAGTCATCCATCCATGGCATGGACAAGGGCCTTGGAAAGGTTTGGGGAGATCACTTCTGAGCACACTCAGTGGACACTGGCTAAGATTCTTTTCTAAACCAGAAACTCTGCCTCTTCATGGCAGCTCAATACACAACTGCTGCCTTGACAGGATGCTGATAGCACAATCTCTAGAAAGGAGACATTTAGAAAAGCACAACAGCAAAATCCTCTGGAAAAAAAGTGAATTCAGTGTTGATGCAAATCCCTAGCTTGGAAGCCCCTTCCCTGTTACCCCAGCCTTGACAATCACCTATTGTTTCCACAGCCCAGCCCATCTTGATTTTCTTTACCCAAGTCTCTCAACATCAACCAGTTCCAGACCCTTATTCGCTGTGATATAAACCATTAGCACTCTACTCAGGCTGAAAATATCTGGCCTGAATGCTGGGGTGACCCTGCCACCATGGAGTTCCGTGACATCACCGTGCTCTGCAAGGGCTGGGTCATGTCAGGAAAGGGACGAGGAAATGCCTTTATCCCCATCCCTTTTCTGACACAGAGAACAGCACTCTGTAAGTACAGGGCCTCTCACCATTAAGGGAATCTGGTCCAGCCTGAGTCCAAGGGACTTGGACCAGGAAAGTTCTTAACCTGATGGGGCTAGTTGGGCCCAGCTTGGTTTGCATGGCTCTAAGACATACCTTAATGGCCTCTGATCAGGCAGCAGGCTCTAACAATTTTCTGCTCCCAATAACCTGAGCTAGATTTGAACTGGTGACCAGAAGTCTAATGCTCCGTGTCCCTGAAAAGCCAGTTATGATCCTCTTTCCTCTGGCTTCTCCTCCCCCCACTCACTGCTCGTTCCCTTAGCAGTGCAGTTCCCTATTAGGCAACAGAACAACTCGCTTACTTTTCTCGTTCTGCAAACTTTTCCAGGTTTTTTAACCTTTGCTTCTGGTGCATGTGTGCGTGCAGAGGCAGAGGGTCACAGTCCAGGATTGTAAGGACTGCACTGAGGCGTTTGATACAGTCTATACTGTTTGCAAAGACCATGGTTCTTCCAGGGTACTGAAGCACAAAATAATAAAGGTAATAGTCTTTCTCATCTGCTTCACAGTGGATCCTGGTTTCCATCAGAGTCTCTACAGTAGCCTCTTTTCTTGTTAAGTCGATAACTTTGGCTTTGCTCTTTATACCCACTTTTTGCATCAGCATTTCAAGCTTGGTATTTTTATCAATATTTTTGGCATTTTTCTTTTGTAAAACTCTGTTGGGAGCTTGATGAACCAAAGTTAGCGTAGCAGAAAACACAAAAGTCTGACGTCGATGGCTGTGCTGTAAATCATTTAATATTTCCAGTAACTGAGAGAGCTCCAAGAAATGCCCCTTTTCAACCATTCGGTCTGCTTCATCGATCACCAGGCACCTGTCACATAGAAGCAAGAGACACTTCAAAAGAGCACAGTGGTTACTTTAGACACACAGAAACCCGAGACACTTCAAAAGAAACTAGTCTGCTAGCACACAGAGATATCCAGCATGGGAAAAATACAAAGGGTGCAAGGTACACATGGGTAATTACATAAGCTTTCTGTGCCCCTCTTCTGAAAAGCTGAGGCTAACAAGCAACAATTAGGTTTTTGTAGGGCATTCAGTTGGGAATAGGAGAGTTCGATGTAACCAACAGAAACTTCAACAGAGCTTCTTAGCAAAGAAACAAGGGATCTTACACAGTCAACACTGTCTGAATGGTAATCGAGCACGATCGGTGTTTGACAATAATGGATAGCCTTCCCCATCAGGTTTATTCACAGAGGCTGAAAGAAAAGCCACCAATACCTGAGCTGCCGGAGAGCTGAGGGACGGAGATGCCTCTCTTGAATCAGCTGCCAAAGACGCCCTGGGGTGGCAATGATTATTTCAGGCTTCCCTTTGAGGACTCGTTCCTGTTTTTGAGCTGCCATCCCACCAACAATAAGGGCAGTTTTAATACCTAGAATACAAAGGTTGGCAAGATGTAAAGATCAGAGAGGGAGTTACTTCTCAATATTTTCCATATCTTTTAAATGAAAATGGGCTCATCGCATGCTTTATTGCAGCTCTGAGAAATCATTGAGGAAGTCTATCTAGACTACAGTTTACTCTCACTTCTTTCACCGAGGTATGGTCAGAATTGTAGGTCAAAATATAAATGCATAAGAGCCCTCTTCTACCAAACCCACTTTTTGTAATGGGTATTTAGTGAATGCATTCTTCAGGGCTGCTGGTGTCCACACAAAGATAACCCATCACAGCTCCTTAGAACAAAAGCATGGATGTTTCATCAATGAGTCTTTAGACTGCAATCCTGTGCCCAATGACTTGGGTAAGCAAACCCTTCTTACCAGGGTTCTTCAACTTTCCCCCCTTATGAGTCATGCAACATTAGCAGGAACTAATGAGAGGCTACGGTTCACATCTTATATTCTAAAGCCAGTGTGGTGTAGTGGTGAAGGTGGCAGTACCTGGGCCAGGAGGTAGTGGGAGGCTCTGGTTCAAGTCTCACCTCCACCACAAACTCACTGGGTGATTTTGAGCCAGTCACAGATCTCTCAGTCTAACCTACTTCACAGGGTTGTTGTGAGGATTAAGAGTCGAGTTAATTAGCTAGTTGTTAATGTTACAATTAATAATTTAAAGAATCGTAAGCCAGCCTAAGGGATAGGGTGGGATAAAAAGAAAATAATTAAAAAAAATAAAGTTCCCTCTTCTCTCACGCCATTGCTTCAATCAAGAGCCTGGGAAAAGCAAGACTTATGCGCTGCCCCCACACTCATGCAGATTTTTTTGTATAGCCTGCTGGAAAATATAGTGTCTGGGCAAAATATAGAGTCCTAGCAAGCCAACTTTTTACATCTTCCCTTCACTCCAGCAAACTCACTATCCACTTCTTATTCCCACCCAGACCATCATCTGGAGATTGGAGAGGGGGGGGAGAAGAGAGAGAAGGCAGCTCCCTCCCTTTGCCTGTCACTCCTTCACGCTCCACTCGCTCTTATTCTGATCACTCTCTCCTCCCTTCCTCCCTCACCCTTTTCCCTCTGGTGTCTCATTATCCCTTCCTGGTTCCCTCCCCAAATGGGAGGCAGCAATGGCTGTTTTGCACACATCCACTACTACTGACTGTCAGCAGAAGCCAGTCAGGGAAACAGGAGCTTCTGCGACCTATCAGCAGCAGTGGCTGGGGCCATCTTGGCTCATATACCTCTGCGGTTCTGCTGCTGGCCACTGAAGAAGTCCAGTCTGAATGAACGGAGCTAAGAGAGGTCAGTCTTGAC
The DNA here is from genome assembly GCA_003113815.1 of Sphenodon punctatus. Lineage (NCBI taxonomy): Eukaryota > Metazoa > Chordata > Lepidosauria > Sphenodontia > Sphenodontidae > Sphenodon > Sphenodon punctatus. Next base: position 955,926 of record QEPC01001476.1, on the reverse strand, counting down.
GTTGGATTATCAACTGCCCATTTAATCAGCCAAAGGAACCTGGCAACAACTGAGAGCACCTGGCTGAGCTTGCACGAGAAGGTTAGCTCAGACTCAGTTTGTGGCAATGAGTAAAGATCACTTTGGGAGGGATTTTCCCTCCTGGTATAGCCATTGTGTAAATAATGATTTTCCAATTCACTGGAGTCTGCTATTCAAGAATCTCAAAGCTTCCCACAAATTAGGCTGCCTAACACCCTGTACAGCACAACAAGCACCATTACACTTTTATGGAGGGGAAATGGAGCATAGGCACCAAGCGAGCAGCAAAGCCAGGAGAGGATCTAGACCAATGGTTCCCAAACATTTATCCATGTGACCCCTTTCTCTGACAACCCCCAGGCAGCAATCAATCACAGAGCTGGAAGGGATCGCGAGGGTCACTGAGTCCAGCTCCCCTACTTGCTGCAGGATTTGCCAAACCTAGATCATCATCCCAGACAAATGCTCATCCAGCCTCTTCTGAAGAACCTTCAACGATGGAGAATTCACAACTTCTCTAGGCAGCCTGTTCCACTGCCCAACTGGCCTTGCAGTCAGGATTCCCCTCCCCCCCGCCACCCTCACAAGCTGCAACTTAACTTTCCCTTTCTGCAGCTTGTACCCGCTGCCCTTTTGTCCTGCCTTCCATAGTAATACAGAACAGCTGTTCTCCCTCTGCTTTATGGAAAGCTTTCAAATATTTGTACAATGTTATGATATCCCCTTTAGTCTTCTTTTCTCCATCTTGAACACACCCAAATCCTTAGTCTCTCCTTCATACAATGTGTGTTCAAAACCCTTTATTAGCTTTGCTGCTCTTCTCTGCACCCTCTCCAACTTTTCTATGTTCTTCTTAAAATGGGGTGCCTAAAACTGAACTCAGTAGTCCAGCTGGGGCCTAAGCAGAGCTGAGTAAAGCTACAACAAGCAAGTAGATAAAATGTCAATCGGACTGTAACCCCATCTGCAGACGGGCACGACCTCACTCAGGGTTATGACCCTCAATTTGGGAATCTCTCACAGAGATCATGGGTAAAACCACATGCGACGACGGTGCGCCACAGTCATGACCTGGAGTGGAAATCCATGGCGCTCACTATCTGGGGCACGTCAGGGCACTGACCATACATTTCTACAACTGGGCTGTTGCCCCACTACCCGGGGAGAGCTGCAACAGATGTGCGGGTGCCCAGTTGCACTCCCACACCGTTCCCAGTGCCCTGCTCCTTGCAATGATGGCCAGCCATGGTGTGCCCTCATCTGGGCCAAGTCATGGCGAGGCACAGCAGACGTGCTAGCCTACTGTGGTCTGGTCAGGCTGGCCTTAGCTCGGGCTGAGTCTTCGGGGGGTTTCCCGAGGTCAGGGTCTGGGCTAGCTACTGACACGGCCCAGGGTAATCCTGGGTCAACATCTGGTGGCACAAAAAGAGATGTGCCAGTGGCCCGTAAGCCATCACGTCTGTTTTTACTCCAGCTTGCTGTGGAGCATTAGCCACAAAGGAATCCCCGAGACTGACCTACCTGTAAACTTGGCCACAGCATCAATATGATGTTTGACTTGTACAGCCAATTCTCTTGTGGGTGTCAGGACTAGCCCTAGAAGAGGCCGGCTTTCATCCACACAAGAGACATGCGTGTTGGCACCCACATCAAATTCTACATTTTCCAGCATGGAAGATTCATCTTCATCATCGATGCTATGGTCTTCATCCAGCTTTGTGTCTATGGCTTCTGCTTCCCCATCATTTTCCCTTGCCGCTCTGTCATCGTTGGTATTTAGCAGGCTTTCAGTGATGCTGTCAGTTGTGCTTAATAAGCCTTTTGATTTTTGCCACTGTAGCACAAAATGGATCATTGGAATTGCAAACGCAAGTGTTTTCCCGCTTCCTTAAAAACCCAGAGAAAAAAGACAGGTAAATGTTACAATTGTTTATAAAGACGACTCTCAGGTTGTGCCAAAGCATAAAACATCATACACACTGTATTTCTATAAACTGGCAGCACATTCTTGATTCTACAAGACTAGAAATCAAAATGTGGCTGTACAATCCCGTCACATATTTTGTGTGCTCTTAAACGGGTAATTTTTGGAAGGAACAGGTATTTTTGCAGGCAGGCAGAAGATGCATTTGCTAGAAGGGTAGTTTAAAAAGCTAAAGTAACAGACAAGGTCTTTTTAAAAGAGCTATCCACCCTTCAGGGGAATATCATGCCCTAAATGACAGGCCTGATCAATGTTCTCCAAAGAATAGGAAATTAGGCCAAGGGCAAAAGGAAAGGTACTCAATTCAGTTTGCTCATTATGGGATTTTGTGTAATGTTATTGGAGGAGCTCAATAGAACAAAAATATCACTCATTTTCATTTCTTGATTTACATTCAACTTTTGATTTTAAAATCCATGTTACTCTCCTTGTGATAAAGGCCTATGGCTGGGAAGCTGCTGGGGTTGCTGCCCATATAAACACACATGACTCAAACCCATAAGTGCCAGAAAATTAAGGAAACTAAAATTTATCCACCTGGCAGAGTATTATTATTATTATTATTAATAATTATTACAAAAACTTTTATCTCGCACCCTCCTG
>QEPC01001476.1:894922-952519 GCA_003113815.1 Sphenodon punctatus | reverse complement strand
AAGCACCGAGACTGCCGGGCCTTGGTCTCCAGGAAACAAAAGGTAAAGTTGTGTATCGGCGGCGTACAGATGACATCGCACGCCGAACCCTCTCATGACCTCATCCAAAGGTTGCATATGCACACTGAACAGGAGAGGGGACAGAATAGAACCCTGCGGGACTCCACATGGGAGATTCCAGGGAGATGCTGTACATTCCCCCAGAACCACCCGCTGAGTTCTCCCTGCCAGATATGAGCAGAACCATTCAAGAACAATTCCACTCACCCCAGCCCGGTCTCGCAGCTTCACCACCAACATCTCGTTATCAACGGTATCAAACGCCGCCGACAGAGCCACTAAGATCAAAACTGAGGATCTGCCCTGCTCCAATTTACGGCGCAGGTCATCGACCAAGGCCACAAGTGCCAAACCCAGGGCGAAAACCAGACTGCGAGGGATCAAGAAAACCGACCCGGTACAGATGCCCCTGTAACTGCCGGGCCACCACCCACTCAATAACCTTCCCTAGAAAGGTTAAGGACTGGCCGATAGCTGGCCAGGGAGTCAACGTGAATCAAAATGTATTTGATTCCAAAAATATAATAAAAAGGTGAAGATTTATTTCCTTTAAAACATCAGCTTGCTATTCACTACTGCAGGAATTCCCAAAACTTTTACCTGTGCGACCCCATCTAATATGATTACATGAACCTTCACAGCACCAAAGACATGCAAAATACAACCATCTCAATTGGGATTGCAAACTCTCCTGCTTGCTGATGCCATTCCCCACCTTTAGGATCCCTTGGGAACCTCTGCCATTATGGGAAATACTGTTCTAGTTTCACTATAAATATACCAAGACTCAGTGAAACCAGAATGAATTTTGGGTTCTTCTGGACTCACCACACTTTAGGCAGAACAATGCCAATGTGCTGCAGCAGCATTTCTAAAAGGCATAGTCAGTGAGCTTAATAGCATGGCACCATACCTGTTTCTGCTGCACCAAGAACATCCTTCCTATCTCGAATTGCAGAAGGCAGAGCTAGAGCTTGAATAGGAGTTGGTGCACTAAATCCAAGACAGCTTAGTGCTTGCAGAACTGGTTTAGGAACAAAAAGGCCTTTCCATGCAGACACATCAGCTTTCTCATCAGATGAGGTGGATAAAACATTTGCTGTCCAATTCTTTGCCTTTTTAGTGGATTTAGCTGGTGGAGGGGCTTCCTGAGGTGGAGACAATTTCTTTTTCACTTTCTTTTTCTTTTTCTTTTGGTTTCTTCTTTTCTTTGTGCTGCCTCCTGTTTCATCCTCAACTCCCACAGCTCCAACAATGGTGCCTCCTAGCTTGTCTTCTTCATCGGCTATCACTTCCTCATGCTTTGCATCAGGACTATCATTTTCAATTATCTTTGCTTTGAGACCTTTGTCTTTCTTTCTCTTCTTTTTTGGTGTGGTTAAGTTTTTCTCCTCTTCACAAACACTTTCAAATTTTCTCTTTTTGACTTTTTTTGTTCCGACTTTTGATGAAGCCACCAATTTATAATCTGTAAGTTCCTCAAAGCACACCAGATCTCCTCCAAGTTGTTCATCAGAAAATAGATTTGGGTCAATTTCTATCGGTTTCCATTTTCCTGTTACCTGGATACCTTTTCGTTTCCATTTGGACGATGTCCTAAACTTAGACGTTTTAAACTTATTTCCTCTTTTGAGCTTCTTCATTCCCTAAAAAAACCCACAAAGCAACAACTGTAAAAACAAAATACCACCTATTCTTGCATTAAGAACATTCCAATAAAATTGCAGATGTACATCCCATTTTTGGCTTATGTTATGTCTAACTGCAGGATTTGTCTCTGGATTGTACTTATTGCCTTGCTCTTAATTCTACACCAATTTCAATTGTGCTGCATCAGAACACTGTTTCTTTCTGCACTTCTCAAAAACATTTCAACTGGAATGTCACGAACACTACTTGTCAAATTCACTATTTAATTACTCCAAATTGCATTGGAAACAACAGATCTGTGTAAAATTGTCATTTGTCAGCTTTCAACTGAAAAGTGACATTTGTGACCTCAGCAAAAGCCCTGATGGCAGACTGTCAGCTAACTTCTCTTGTGCTTCTTTTTACAAATTGGACTTTCTAGTACTCAATGTTCAAAGCTCCTTTTAAAGATAACACAATACGGAATGTAGACTGCAACCTTACATTAGACTCCTGTTTGCCAATTCCTCAAATAAGGCCTCCTTTAGTCATTGGAATTCCAGTTGTTAGCAGGAGGCTCACATAATATAAGCACGTTAACTGTTCTAAATTGTTTTATTCTCTTGAGATACATAACTTTCTCTCACTCAAATATCATTGGAAAGAATAAAGGAAAATCATGCATGGCTGAGGAAAGCAACAGGTGCAGTACAAGAACAGTGCATGGGTGACAGAATTGCAAGGAAAGGAACGCATTCGCACTATGGGGCTCTCTTCTTCCAAAGGAAAGAGAGTAAGGAAACAGAGATAGAATTCACTTGTAGTGAACACCTTTACTAGTCCAGCTCAGCTATCCAACTAACAGTTCATTTGATCAGGTTGCGAGCAGTGTCTGAGGTCACCAGACACCCTTATTTCAGAAGCTCCACAGAACAGGATAAGACACCCTTTATTTCAGAACCACACAGCTCCATAGCATTCCTTATTTTTGACATTTTGATCTGGCAACCCTAGCAACTGCCATAGTTTCCCCTTTAAATGCCAAGGCTTGATTACATAACTTTTCTCTGTATCATTTTCATAAGCAAAATAAATTTTAATGAAGAAAAGAATTTGCATGAGCACTCTACTTTAAGACATATGTGCCCAGATTCTAGTACTGGTTTTGAAAACTTGGTCGTAAGCATTCTGAGTAGCAATCATATCAAAATGGGATTAAATGTAAACGTACATGATATTTTTTCAGAAATATTCATTAGTTCAACACTCAGGGTACCTAGCTTATGATTATTATTTTTTTATTATTATTATTTTATCAAATTTCTACCCGCCCCTCCTAAAACAGCTTGGGGTGGCTTACAAAACCAAAACAACACACACAAATATAAAATACATCTAAAAACAATTAAAACATTAAAAAAATACTACCCTTAAAACAGGACCGGGCATCACAACAAAACAATAAATAAGGGTAAGGGGAGATAAAAAACCCACATGTAAAGTTATCAAGTTGGCAACGATAGTCTGATCAATGGGAATCAGTGGGACGTGGTAGATGCATGTTTAATTCAGGGTGCTTTCTCATGTTACATGGGCGGGGGGAAGCTTCCGTGATCAAAATCGTGGCTTTGCTACTGCAGGAATTAGAACACATGAGAATGTGCTATTCTATTCTACTTTTCTACTATTCTGCCGCAAGAACACCCTTCCTTGTAAGAGTTACATTTGGGGACTCTGTCACACCCGAGTGTTCTCGCAGCATAAACGTGGAACACCACATTCTCACCTGTGCTAACTCCCATAACAGAGCTGCAATTGCAATCGTGAAAGTCTCCCCCTTCGCATGTAAAGTGGGAAAGCGCCCTAAGAGATAGGAAACAAAGTGGTTCAGCTATCTCTTTACTGGACCAACTTCTGTTGGTGAGAGTATACAAACTTTTGGGCATTAAAAAAACAAAACCCCCAGCCTAACCTTGTATGGCCCAGAAGCTTGCATACGCTCATGCACAGAAGTTGGTTCAGTAAAAGAGAACATTTTAAAGTACTTTGCCGCCATCTCTTACATTTGGGACCACCAAAGCAATCCCACTCAGGGTACAATCTTCCAGCCATAAAGTCAACAGCAAAATTCCCACTGACTTTAATGGTGGAGGGCTGCACCCCCTCTATTCATTAAGGGATTGTGAAGTTAGGAGGTGGAAAGCGACATGGCAGGGAGCATACCACCATATCCCTCCCCCTTGTAGATGTACTGGAGTATTCTGTATCGCATATAACCAGCAAAGAGATGAACTCGGTAGAAAAAAAATGGCAAAGCTCAAGCAAGGAGCTGGAAGACAGGCACAAAACTGCTACCAAAAACGGTCACAAAAGCCATTTAATTCCGTATGGGCGGGATGAACTATCCTGCGTGGAGAAAGCTGGAGCCAGCCCATGATCTCTCTACGAAAGGGAAGTCCCAGTCACACGGATGTTAGATCCAGCCAGGAAAGCCAGCCAGCTCCCAACATTGCGGTCCCTAGCCCCCGGCCGGGGCTCATTGGACCCATAGAGAAGCCCAGAGCCGAGAAGTCTCTCTGGGCCTCTCTCCTCTGAACCTGCCTCTTGGTATCTCCCGGGCCACTCTGGCTGCAGAAAGAGGCTGCTTAATCCCAGGGGTGATGGCAGGGCTGGGGCGCCTGGATCACCCATCTCCTCCAACCCAAATCGTTCTCACCACCATCGGCCGCCGCTTCCCGGAGAGTCCACCACGTGCGAGTCCGATCGGCCACGGCAACGCACTCGTGACGTCATTAGCAGGCGCCCGACTCAAAACAAGCAAAACTTTATTGGGAAGCGGCTAGTGAGTGTGAACAACGGAGAAAGCGGGGGGAGGAGAGAGAGCGAGCGAGCTAGGAGCTAGTGCCAGGGCTAGGCTAGCGTGCTAGGGAGGGGGACACAGCAGTCACGGAAAGCAAGGTCCCCAGGGCTGCCAACCCCAGCTTTGCAGAGTTGTCCCATTGTCTAAATGCTATAGGGACCAAGACTCTGACTGTGCTCCATCCCCATTGTACTCTGGCCTTCTCTTCAGCATATAGGCCCCTTCAGCCCCTTACTATATTCCTGCACAGTCTGCCTCTTGGGCTACTGCCTTCCACCAGGCTGGAGAGCACAGTCTGTAGCAAAAGATTGTCCTTCACTGGCACATATGTCCAAATAGCCAAAACCTTCTCTTTATCACATCAACTGGGGGTCCTAAAGGGGATTCTTGTGTTTGGGGGCCCCAACCCTGTCCTGGTGAAAACAGGGGCCACTGCAGGGCCCCCAGAAAGAGGCATCTGGAAGGATCAGACCTGTCATCCTTTGATAAGGCCGCTCCTGCCTGCAAATCCCCCACTCCTAGATATGCGGGGGTGGAGCTTATGTGAGTCGGCTTCCCTCACAATTTTTAGCCGAATGTTACTTCCACAAATCTCAACGTCAAACCCCTAATCTAAGGCAGGTGCCCTGTACCTACATCATTAAAGAGGCAGACAGTTTATTTATTTATTTTATTTAAGTTTTCTTTTATCCCACAACCCTCCTGCTCACAGAGCAGCTCGGGGTGGCTCACACACACAATCAACAATTCATAAATAAAACATAATTCACAATTTAAAATTCATTAAAAATACTAAAAATATACTAACACAGCAGAACTAACCCCCCCCCCCCCCCCCCCCAAACCCCCCCCCCCCACCCTACCCAACCCATCTCCCCGGCGGAACAGCCAGGTCTTACACTGTCTTTAGAAAGAGGGGAGGTCTGGGACCAGGCGGGCCTCCATCGGGAGGGAATTCCACAGCCTAGGAGCGGCCACCACTTGTCCAGACAGTTTTTAAAAACATCCTGTGAAGGAGATCCCACAACCTACTGTGGGTAATTGTTCTCACAATTTCTTTGGGTTATCCACTCCTGTATAATCTTGCTGTGGAAGGGTGGGGCAATATTGGAAAGGGACAGGGTAAGGATGCTCTCCCTCTCCCCTGTAGAGTGGCATGATGTCAAAATATTCTGATGGGGATGTGGCCATGTCAGGAAAGGGTGAGAGAGTCCCTTGACCCCACCTTCTTCGAGTCAAAGGCTGAGAAAAGGTGGTAACTCTAGGTGTGGGCAGAGCAGCCCCTATGCCTGATCAATCCCTTACCCTTTCCCCACTGATTGCCAGCAAGATTGATGATTACAGATTCTGTGATGTGGGCTCATGAGAGCCAAACTCATCTAATGTGGAGAGTTCGTCTTTGATCAAACTGCGAGAAGTGGCAACCTTAATCACTGGCAATGCAGATTACAGAGAGAAAGATCTACAGCTGACTTCCAATCCTGAGCCACCCAGTCCTCTTGGGTAAAAATATTTGAGAATAAAATGTACTGTTAAATGAAGCAACTGGCTAAGCAGGGCTTGTGATTCCAGCAGTCTGGGTTATGCCTTTTATCAATAAAGCTAAAGTGAAAGGAAGAGGAAGACATGGATCCTTTTCTGGCCAGGTGCATGCTGTATCTTTCACAGGCCCTGCCCCACTCCCACCCCGTTTCTGATGCTTAGCAATGAATAAGGAGGACTCTATGGTGCCATGCTGCAGCAGGATTGGAGAGAGCAGCAAGTAAATCTCTTTTTTTCCTTTCTGATATTGATTTTATTTTGCACAAATGAGGATTTTCAAAATCCATTTAGTGTACATAAAAAAGGTCCTGTTCAGCTACTAAGGATGCATACATAGCCAGGCTCTTGAAAGTCTAGTAACTAACATTAGCAAATCATGTCACCAGAACTCCTCCTGCAATAACAACCGTGTTATTTGCTCTTTACTTTTCTATTTTTTTTATATTTCCCCTCCATTGTTTTCCTTTAAAAGTGTTGCAGGCAAAATTGGAGAAAAAGTTGCAAATAGCTGTAGGTGGAAAGCATACCAGAGAGTTCACAGCATGTTATTTTCTCCTGTGTGATCAAGTGCTCTTTGCAGGTTGATCTTGGCAAGGAAAAAGCACTGTATAAATTATACATTATTATAATGGAGGATTTTTAGCTCTGCCTGAAGATTGGCAGATGGTCTGAACAGCTTCCACTGCAATGAGACATGTGTACAGAGACAGAAAACAGGAGGTTTCTGGGTAAGAGAGATTGGGGCCAGAGAGTGAAGCACAATTATTTCAACAATTACAATTATTTCCTCTCTGTGATATCTGCAGTTGCCTGTGGGCTATGACATAAGGACTGGAATACTAGAGGATTGTTTCTGGAGTACAGGGCAGGGATAGATCCAGTGAAGTACAGCCTGTGCAGAGCCCCATGTACTGATCGACACCATGGAGGGGTGTGTGTATGTGGCATTGCCATCTTTTGCAGACTGACCCTGAGACTTCCATTTTGGCCTATGGGAGCCTCGGGGTCAAACAGCAAAAGATGGCAACCCTAATTGGGTCACCACATGGCTCCCCCAATACATGGTGTCAATTAATAAACTTGAAATGACAGCATGAACGTGAAAAGCACTGATGTAAAATACAGGCCTACAAAGAGCCCTGGCCTATTGATTGGTCTGTGGTGATTCAGGCGGGGCCTTGAACATCTGGAGCCCCTGGGTAAATTAAAAATAATAACATATAAGAATATAAGAAGTGCCATACAGAATCAGACCAACGGTCCATTGAGCCAACATCCTGTCTCCAACAGTGGCCATTCACGGTCACTTCAGAAGTACCCAACAGGTTAAAATGGAGTAAGGTTGCCACCTCTTGCGGTTTGACCCTGAGACTCCCATAGACCAAAATCAATGGTTGTAGCTATCAGGGTGCAGGGGGGTTTGATTGTATGGGGGCCCAGAGCCGTAAGTTAGCCAGGCTAGGGTTGAGGTCTGGTAGGGGGTGGGCTGCCACCAAGCACACAGTGGAGAGCTAGAGTGGGGAGAGAACACTGCCCTCGCCTCTGCCTGGCTCCGCTACGGGGAGCTCTGTGGAGCCTGCTGGCGCTGGGGAGGATGATGCTTGGGGATGCAGCGGAGCAGGGGAAAGGAGTCACTCCCACACCTCCCCAAACAGCTGTGCTTTTAGAGGGCGCACTTGGCTGGCAGGGCCGCACACACCCTGCCCTGCCTGGCCCCTCCCTGAGCACCTGGTGCCACCAGTCCCTCTCCACGTGCCCTAGGCGCATTGTGGCTGCTGCTGAAAACTTCTGCTCCCTCCCCGCATCTCTGTCCAGTTGGCTGGCACCTTGTTGGCCCCCACCAAACCCACCCTCCTGAGTCCTGCACCCCATCCTCTCCCCCCTGCAGCCCCCAGCCCATCTCCCCAGCCCCTCCCACCTAACCCCACCTGCAACCAGTTGGGGACTGGATGAGGGCGAGCTGAATGAAGCTGAATCGTGACAAGACTGAAAGGATGATGGCTGGTCTTGTGAATTAGAGGGGATTGGGACACCTGTCATTGATGGGGTCCGGCCCCCCCTTGTCACTCAGGTTTGCAGCCTCGCAGTGTTTTTGGATTCCTCACTGCGCCTAGATTGTCAGGTGGCAGTAGCAGCCAGGAACACTTTTCACCAACTCCATCTGGTGAGGAGGTTGTGGCCTTTTCTTTCTGATTCAGATCTGGCCACTGTCATCCATGCCTTCATCACCTAGAGGCTAGATTACTGCAATGTGCTCTACGTGGGGCTGCCCTTGACTGTTTGGAAGCTGCAACTGGTACAGAATGCGCCGGGTTAGCTCCTGTCAGGGACGAGTCACCGGGAGCACATTACACCTGTGCTCCGAAATCTGCACTGGCTGCTTATAGCTTTCTGGGCACAATTCAAGGTGCTGGTTTTGACCTTTAAAGTTCTAAATGGTCTGGGTCTCATATATCTGAAAGACCGTCTGTCCTTCCATGTCCCTTTGCGGCCCCTATGGTTAGCTGGGGGCACCCTCCTTTGTGTTCTGTCTGTTAATCTTGTCCATGGGCGGGGGTGCACAGGCGAGCATTCTCGCTTAATGCCCCTATGTTGTGGAACTCCCTTTCCAAGGAAGTTCGTTTGAGCCCGAGCCTGGCTATCTTTTGGAGGTGGTGCAGAACTTTTTTTTTTTGAGAAGCATTTGACAGGCAGGGATAGGTGGGGTTTTACTGGGGTTCTGGGTGAGGTTGCGGGGAGGATGGAAGTTTGAGGGGAGGGTGTTTTTATTGTATGAATTTTAACATTTTAACTTTTTTGTGTATTGTGAGCTGCTCTGAGCCTTGTGGAAAGGGTGGCATAGAAATTTAATAAAGAATAATAACAACCTGCCCATCTCCCCGCAGTCCACCCTCCTTCACCCCAGCCCCACTCAACTGCAGCCCCCACACCACCCAACCATCCTGCATCCCACTCCCTCCCACCTGCAACCCCCACTCCATCTCCCCAAGTCCCCCACCTAATTCCCCCAGCCCTTCCCACCCACCTGCACCCCTAGCCCCTACTCCCCCAGCCCCTCCCACCTGTACCCCCACTCCAACTCCCCAGTCCCTCCCATGTGACCCCCATTCAAACTTCCCCATTCCAAATCCTGTAGCCCAACCCCTCCCACCTGCGATCCATCCATCTCCCCTCAGACAACCCTCCTTCACCCCAGCCCCCATTCCAACTCATCCTGGGGTGGCATAGGGCCCAGGCCTTCCCCAGCCTTGTTAAACCCCTGACCAAAATGGGAGTTTCAGGGTGAAAACAGACATGACGCTAACCACCCTTGGTGGTCATTTATGCATTTTTCAGGACTGCATAGGGCACCAATACAGCCCTGCAACATGTGGTACTTTCAGACATGACGCTAACCACCCTTTAACCACCCTTGGTGGTTATTTATGCATGTTGCATAGGGCACCAATGCAGCCATGCAACATGCATAAATAACCACCAAGGGTGGTTAAAGGGTGGTTAGCATCATGTCTGAAAGTACCCATGCATAAATAGCCACCAAGGGTGGTTAGCATCATGTCTGTTTTCACCCTCCGAGTCAAACGGCAAAAAGTGGCAACTATATGGAGTGATCCATCCCCTGCTGTTCACTCCCAGCTCCTGACAGTTATGTCCCCCAATCTATTTAGCTACTAGTCATTAATGGACCTATCCTCCAAGAACTTATCCAGTCCTTTTTAAAACCCAGCTATGTTACTAGCTTTGACCACAACATAACACACAGACCTGCTGGGCCTGCAATGAAGAGAGCCCCACCCATGAAGGGGATATTATGTTTAATTTAATATAAAAAATTAATTACAGTAACATTTTGTTTTTTCTAATGGGCTATATACCTATGAAAACTTCCCCTATTAGGAGGGGGTCAATACCACCACTTTGCACAGGGCCCCAATGTCCCTTGATCTGGTACTGGTACAGAGTAGTAGGAGAGACCAAACCCAAGGTTTCAAGGGCAGGTTCAGTCCCAGGGAATCATAGTGGATTTGTACTCTCACCAGGAGATTGATTTCAGCCCTTCTTCTACAAAATATAAAGACAACAGTTGCATCTTTCTTGCCCTATTACATGAGTAACCGCAGAGAAGACTATAGTTCTCTGCCTGAGCTATTTTAGCAAGATTTGACACACTGGTTTGGGAGTGTGGTCCTACTAATGTTATTCATGTAGGAAGTCCTTACTAGGAAAAGAGTCCTACTGAACTGGAAATTTAGATAGGATTTCTCTGCATTTACCTATTAAACTAAGCATTGAAGCTGAAGTGCAATTCTAACATTTCTTCTGACATAATTTGTTCAAACAAAACTAAAAAACAGATGGAAGATCTTTATTTTGCTCTTTTGATTAAGGACCAGTAAAGTTCCCAATTCAGTTCTATTGCAGTAGCTAGAGAAGACAGAAATTGAGGTTTATAGAACGTTGAAGATTAAAAACACCAGTTTAACAACCAAGCTTCTAGGCTTTCTTTACAGCGATGCATTGTAGGCCCCAAGCCTGCAAAGATGGGCACATGGGCTTAGCATAAATGGCATGTATAACTGTGACCGAGGCTGCCTGCATCAGCCAAAGCCTTGAGGTAGAAGTCTCTCCCTTTCTGCCCCACGCGTCCCATCTTGACACCCACTACTCAAGAATTTAGCAGGGGAGGCTCCTCCAGATGGAAAAATAGGCACTGCCCTACCAAATCTGTAGCTGCTGCAGGGAAGCACCCCGAGAAGGAGTGGGACCCTCGCTACACCCAACCTGGGTCCACGCAATCAGGGAGGCAAGAGGGGGATTAGTACACACCCTGTTTGGGGCATCAAATGTGTAAAAGTCTGCTCCATCGCAGGATATCCCTGTCTACAGCATTGTAGACAGATGCTTGTTCTCCTGGTCTTTGAAAGCCTCTACGGAAGGAGATTCCGCAGCCTCCCTGGGCAGCTTATTTCATTGTTCTTGTACTTTGGAAGTTTTCCCTAATACTTAACTGAAATCTACTAGTTCTAGTTAATCTACTGCAGGGATAATCAACCCTTAATTACTGGTGGTTCAAAAAGCCCTTCAGTTGCTGTTGTTACTATCAGTGGATACCTGAGAAAGAGAAGATAAAATCAGGTGGGCCCAATAAGCTCCTCTCCACAGCCCCCAAGCAAGCAGACCTACTATCACTGTTGCAATGTATCTTCAGGCTCTTTTGCCATGTGCTTAACTTTCAGCAACTCCACGTTAAAGTAGTTTTCTCCTCCTTTTTCTCTCTGCTAGTCTATGTGTTTTTCTCCCTAAACTAGTTTGGAATCAGCCCTGCTCCCTCTCCCTAGTGACATATTGTGTCTTGGGTGTTATGGGTTGCACTATAGAGAATAATTGCTTTTCTTTTTCTGAAATGAAGCAGAATATGACAAAATCTAACAAGACATATGAGATTCATAAGAGTTATAGGGGACGCCAGCTTAGAGACAGGCACACAAAGAGGCTCTATTACTAATGTAATCTTATTACTAGTGTAATCATTATATCACCATTCCAGGAAGAACATAGTAATCAACCCACAACAGCCTATTCAAATTAGGCAACTGCCTAAGGAACTAGTATACAGATTCACATAATCAGATTCACCAACCTGCTTCAGTCTATCACAGGAAACTATAAGGAAGGAGCTAGGAGCAGTCTAGTAGTAGCTGCCCTGTCTCGGCTTTGAGCTTCATTGAGCATGTCTGGGATGCTGCACCACTAGCACATGCTCTATTAAGTTTAGGGGAGGGGTTACAGGTGGGACTAGAATCTCTCATACTGGATTCCTATGGAGAAATCCAGTTGATTAAAATACTTTTGGGACAAAATTCATATTGCCCCTAGCCAATAGCAGCAGAGAATAGGGTTGCCAGGGGTGGGGCTTGCTTTGTGCATGCCTGAGTTTGCTCCCCATGGCCATTTGTAGAGGGGAGCATAGTGTCATGTCATCATTTTGAAGGCTGGTTTGCTTTCCAGTGAGGAAGCTCTATTGAAGATCTGGCATAGGACTTTTTGCTGCAGCACAGCTTCATAGGCGAGTCAATAGGTTTGTGGGTGGGTGTTTGTGAGGGGACTGGAGCAGAGGGGCGGGTGTTGATGTGACACTGCTTTGCCTCTTGTAAATGGATGTAGGGAGAGAGAGGGTGTTCAAATTGTACCCACAAAGCTAGTATTTTTAAAGTGCAATTTTGTTTCTTGAATCTCAGCTGCAGGAGATTCCAGGTATAATCAATGACTTAAAAGAGGATGTAAGGTTGTTTTCTGAGATTTGATAACTAGAATTTTTCTTGCCACTAAGATGTATAGTCCCTCCCTCATGAAGGGAAGGCATTACTTTGAGCTTCCCCCTTTCCTGCCCCCCAATAGCTTTAATGATAGAGGGTTTTGTCAAAGTTTTTCTTTTTCTTTTCTGTACTTTAAATCAGGTCTAGGTGCTGGCTGCTACGAGAAAGCATTTGAGGATTCAAATGAATTTATTTATTTATTTATTTTAAATGCAGGTTTGGATGCTGTTTGTGTTTTTTCCTCTATTTTCTTTAGGCTTTGTGGCTTGAATTTGCTTCTCTTGTTTTAAAGTGCAAAACTCATATGCCTATGTAATCCATATGGCTTAATTAGATCTGTTAGTTTAAGGAGATTCAAGCTGTGTGCAGAGCTATATTTTTGTGCATGAGCAGTTATACTCACAGGGCCATCCCTGCCACTAGGCAGACCTAGGCGGCCGCCTAGAGCGGCAGATTGAGGGGGAGTGGTGGGCGGCAAGGAACTTAAAAAAAAACACCTTCCCTTCCTGGTGGTGTGGTGTGGTGTGGTGCGGGGGTGGGGGTGGGGGCAGCGGAGCCGCCTCCACGCCGGTTCCTAAGCGCTTCGGCTGCTGCCTTTGGAACTTGAGGTGTTTCTTCTGCGTGCCGCCGGCTTGCTCAATGCTCCACCCTCCTCTCCTCCCCCACAGGAAGTTAAGGAGAGAGCGTGAGGAGGGCGGGGCTCCTGTCGGCCATGGGATCAAGCCAAGCCAAAGCCGCATGTGCCGATCTGCCGACGAAACTTGAAGTTGGTGCTGCGCTGCTCTTGCTTAGTTGCTTGCACCTTACTGCCGCAGTGCTGCCTGTGTAGGTGCTCTCCAAGCAGTCAGTTTAAATATTCTGCAGTATCTCTGCACAAACCAGATGGCCACACTTTTTCCAAATACCTTTGTTGCTTTGCGTATTCTTCTCACGCTCCCTGTAACAGTTGCAAGTGGAGAGTGCAGTTTCTCCAAGTTGAAACTAATAAAAACATACCTACGCTCCACAATGACACAGGAGAGGCTAGTGGGTCTTGCAACAATATCAATAGAGCATGAGCTAGGCCAAACTGTGGGTCTTAAGGAAGCAGTTCATGTCTTTGCATCCAAGAAGGCACGGAAAGCACCACTGTGATCACCCGCAAGAGAGTGTGACACTGACCTGGTGGTGAGTGATAATCATTTTTAAACACATTTTTAGAAAATGTCATTGTTTGTTACTTTATACATAGAGTGCAGATATGCATTTCTTTACATGACTGAAGTGAGGTACATGTTTGTTTACTGTTTCTTGATATTGACAACCAACCTCGGTATAAAAACTTATAATGCAGCAATAATAAAAAGGTCTATAAGCATGTTATATGTTGATTCTATTGTCTCATTGTCTATTTAGCATGTAATATTTGTACTTGTAATATTTGTAAACTAACATTTTGATGGCGGCGGACACCCTTATATACCCCATACCACCACTTTGGGGAGGAAGGGGGGGTGCCAAATTTTGTCTTCGCCTACATCAGCAAAATGTCTTGGGACGGCCCTATCCAGTATGCTCCATGTACTACTGTTGAGGGCGAATGAAAAGGGCCTGCGGTGGGCCTTGTGAGAACAGCATCAATAGAACTCATATAGCAAACATTCATACGTGGGAAGAGGACAGTGGGAGGAACTTGAATTGAAATAGCAATGCCCCAAAATTCCAGTTTACGCACTGGGTGTGTGTGTAGACAATTCTTTTCTAGCGGCCCGGGCTTGGGGGCCTGTGGCACTGTCGCACCCTTCTTTATCTTCTTGAGGACAAAAATCCTAACTTGCAGGCAGTAGGGCTTGGTGGTCTAGTGGTACGACTCCTTGCTCAGGAACCCAGAGGGCATGGGTTCTAAATCCACTGTGCTGCTGCTGCTACTACTGTCATTGAGGAGAAAAGAAAAAGGCTGTACCTTTAGAAAAAATTTCTTGGTGCTTGCTATGTAAAGTTTGCGTCCGTTCCTGTGCATGGGACCCTAATCCTAGAGTCTGAGCATCCTTCTTTACCTACTTAAGGACAAAAATCCTAGCCTGCACAAAGCAGGGCTTGGTGGTCTAGGCGTAAGACTTTTTACCGACGAGCCTGACAGTTGTGGTTTCTAATTCCCTGTGCTGCTGCTGCTGTCATCATCATTGAGTTGGAGAAAAGAAGTCTGTACCTTTAGAAATTTTTTGCTGGTGCTTGCCGTGGAAGGTTCGCGTCCATTCCTGTGCATGGGGCCCTGACCCTGGAATCTGAGCACCATGGCCTGGCTGCATCGTGTCAGACCCATAACACCCAGGGGTCAATGGACAAAACCATTCTCGGCTAGATGGCTTCTTTGAGAGCTGTAAGTTGCAAAGATGTGCTGATCTAAAGATAAGATCCTTGCTTGAGGTGCAAGAGGTCTTGGGTTCAAATCCCCTATGGTGCTATTGTCAAATAAGAAATAAAAAGGCCATGTGCCAGCGTTTGTAACACCCCTATCAATAGAGTGTGAATAATATCTATGTGTGTGGTACAAGTACAGTACACTGCTGTCAAGAGAGACTGAAAAGGGCTGTCTCACGGGCCTTGCGAGAATAGCATTGAGTGAATGTGTATGCTATTCTCAAGTTCCCAGATCCCAGTATGCTCCATGTACTACTGCTGAGGGTGAATGAAAAAGGCCTTGGGCTGGCCTTTTGAGAACAGTATCGATAGAATGCATATAGCGAATGTTCATGCATATGAAGAGGACAATGGGAGGAACTTGAATTGAAATAGCAATGCCTCAAAATTCCAGTCTTATGCACTGGGGGCATGCGTAGATAATTCTCATCTAGCGGCCCAGGCCTGGGGACCCCTGGCACTGTCGCACCCATGTTTACCTTCTTGAGGACAAAAATCCTAGTTTATAGGAAGCAGGGCTTGGTGTTCTAGCAGTAAGACTCCTTGTTTATGAACCTAAAGGTTATGGGTTCTAATCCCTTGTGTTGTTGAGTAGAATTGAAAAAGGCTGCACCTTTAGAATATTTTTGTTGGTGCTTGCCATGGAAGGTTCGTGTCCATTCCTGTGTATGGAACCCTGATCTTGGAGTCCAAGCATCCTTCTTTACCTACCTAAGGACAAAAAACATAATTTGTAAGAGGCAGGGCTTGGTGTTCTCAAGGTAAGACTCTTTGTGCAGGCACCCAAAAGTCATGGGTTCTAATTGAGTAGGAGAGAATAAGACTGTACCTTTTAGAATTTTTTGTTGGTGCTTGCCATGGAAGGTTCGCGTCCATTCCTGTGCATGGGGCCCCGATCTTGGAATCCGAGCACCGTGGCCTGACAGCATCGTGCCAGGCCCATAACACCCAGTGGTCAGTGGAGAAAACCATTCTTGGCTAGATGGCTTCTTTGAGAGCTGCAAGGGCATGTTGTTCTAGAGGTGAGATCCTTGCTTGGGGTGCAAGAGCTCCTGGATTCACGTCTCCTATGGCGCTACTGTTGATTGAGAAGAAAAAAGGCTGTGTGCCGGGGTTTGCGACACCCCTATCAATAGAGCGTGAATAATATCCATGTGTGTGGTAAGAGTATGGTATACCACTGTCGAGAGAGACTGAAACGCAAACATTCATATGTGTGAAGAGGACAATGGGAGGAACTTGAATTGAAATAGCAATGCCCCAAAATTCCAGTCCTACGCACTGGCGGTGTGTGTAGACAATTCTTTTCTAGCGGCGCAGGCCTGGGGACTCCTGGCACCATCGCACCATTCTTTACCTTCTTGAGGACAAAAATCCCAATTTGCAGGAAGCAGGTTTTGGTGGTCTAGCAGCAAAGACTCCTTGCTCAAGAACCTTAAGGTTGTGGGTTCTAATTCCCTATGCTGCTGTCATCATTGAGTAGGAGAGAAGAAGACTGTACCTTTAGAAATTTGTTGTTGTTGTTGTTGCTTACCGTGGAAGGTACGCGATACTCATGGAATTCTCCATGAGCCGGGTAAATCATGTGGCGGTGAGTTTTTCTCTGTCTTGCTAGTTGACGCCACTAGGTGGGGTTTCACTGTGGGCAGAAGAAAGGGGCAGAGGCTTGCAGGGGGGCTTCAGAAGCAATATGGACTGAGAAGCAGAGGTGACTTGAGTGAGAGCTGGATGCTGTATTGTTGTTTTCACTGCTGGAATTCTACTTGAATGTCAAAAGCTTGCCTCTGACATGCTGTAACTCCTATAGATCTTTGATGTGAGTCCCTAGCTGAATAAAAAATGCTGACATTATAGCTCCTTCCAGGGGTTACATCTCTTGTTAGCAGAGAGAGATGGTTTAGGGATACCTACAATATAGCTGCAGAGGTGGAGCGACCTCCTGGCAGTAGAGCTCTGACTGGCAGCGCGTCCTGGGAAGAAGGCCTGCTGGGGGCTGGCAGGCTCAGGGTGCACTACTGGAGCGCCACAACTGGGAGGCTGGGCTGTGCCAGAGCCAGCTCGGCTGCAAGAGGCCTGCCAGGGCCTTCTTAGGGTCCTTGGGAAAAATCCCTTCCTGCACCAAGAAGAGAACACAGACCGAAGCATTGCTCTGCCTGGATTCCTTCTTCTGACTTGCCTGTAGCCTGATGAAGAGGCCTGTGTGGCTCAAAAGCTTGCACATTCTCAGCAACAGAAGTTGGTGCAATAAAAGATCTCATTGGAACTACTTTGTCTCCATCTGTTACCTTTGGGACCAACATGGCAACAACCACACTCTCTTTAGATTGTCCCGTCATGTGACTTTTATCAGGGCCAGTGGCAAGTCAGGACATGAGCCAATTGGGGGCTGGTGGGAGAGGAACCCCATTCGACTGAATGGGTACTGGAGCAGAACGTAATGAGCTGGAGCAAGGGCCCAAACCAGAGCACAGTAGTGAGAACTGGGGCCCAAAGGTGATGAAAACGATTTTGCAGTTGCCTGACTGCTTAACCTAACATCTGCTTCTTGCACAGGAAGCCCTTCCCATTCTCAACGTTGCGTCTGCTTAAGCATAGCAACTCATTTCTTTACAAAACTGCATGCATAAAACCTGCAAGTGCAAGTTTTACAACAAAACTGAAGAATGCATGTACAATTGAACAATACATTTTATACTTTGTATTAGGCGTTTAAGGGAATAGGGGGAGGGAAATTGGGGAAGCAGGAAGGGTGGGATGCTGGAGTTGAACTGGTGGGATAGAAAGGCCATGACCTTCCTGGGAGGAGGGGGTTGGGGGTGGTTACATGTTGGCAGGATCTCTTTTTCTGAGGTGGGGGCATGGGTGGGATCAATACAGTATTTTGTCAGGGACTTTGTTTCTTGTATTAATTAACTGCAATTTTTGTCCATTGGTTTTTTTTTAATTGTAAGCCATCCTGGACCTTGAGGGGATATGGTGGGACAAAAATTTGAAATGGGGTGGGGGGAAGAAAAGAAAAACAAATAATCAGTTCTTGCAGATACCGGGTCCTAATAAGAAAATATCAACAAACACCTTCCCTGAAGATCACCGATAAAGTATAATTGCATTGGATCTTTTTAATTAAAAGAATCTGAAAAGTCATCCCTATACATGCAATCTGAAAATCTATAGATCCCTATGCAAAGAGTCCCATAGGAATACTGCATTAAAATTTATGTAGGAAGTTGAATGGACATTGTTGAGAATTTTCTCGGTTATAGTATAAAATGTTCTTTTCTGAAACTGCTTTTTTCATGCATGTTTTAGTGGAGGATACTTGGCTGTAGAACAGAAAATGGCAGACCAAATTCATCGGAGATGAAAAATTAAATGATATGTTCTGTTATTTTACTGTATGCACATTCTAATTATGCTTTTATAACTAGCTGACACAAAAAAGCAAAGGAACAACCAAAAATTCTTCTGCAACTGATAATAAAGCTCTAAAGCAGCAGTTTCTTAGCAACAAACTGGGAACTGTGTTAAGTGGCATTCTTATTTTTATCAAGGCTTGTGGCTGCAATGGCCGGTTTATAATCACAGAGGCTGTTTTCAGACTATCATAATACTAGTATTATACCCTCTAAATCCAGATTGTAGGGGATCATATGAACAGCCATGCCGGCTTAAATGGTGTCTACTTCCGGTTTGCATCCCGGTTTAAAATGTATTGTTCAACATGGATTTAAAGGTCTTATTTATATTGGTTTCAAATGTCGGATTAATGATTGTTTGAATGACTAAACAGGTATTAAGCCCCTAGACCATAGAGATTTGTAGACAGAGTTTACATCTTCTGTGCCCAACGTGTCTATGATATTCTGCAGTCTCAGGTGGCAAAATGTCACGAATAGGGATTTACAGCAGAGAAGGCTGTGACAAAATGTTACTTTTGCTGCCTCCTAATCCACTCCGACCCTGCAGCAGAGAGAATCCATCACATCCATCTGTTCCAGGGACCCATGGCAGCAACTGACGTAGGCACAGCAAGGACATTGTGAGGAGAGGGGCACATACCTGCCTACACAGCAGTCAGGAGAGGCACCCAGGACCATGGGCTACTGCCCCTCTCTTTAGGGTTCTTCACCTAGGGTGGCTAGATATGAAAATTTTAGAGGACACTTATGAGAAATGCAGGTTGCAGGACTGTATTTCTCATAAGTGTCCTTTAAAATGTGCATATCTGGCCACACTGCCCTCACCAAACCCTCTGATTGCCCAGAGGCAGGGAAGGGGGGCAGCTAGAAATGGAGGGGGCAGATGATGTGTTAACTATCTCTAAGGGCTGGCATTCCCACCAATTCATTGTACTCCCTGAAATCAGAGCAGAAGGTGGCTCTGGAATTCCATTGTGCTGTCTATGTAGCAGAATCTAGTTCCCTTTGCAACTGCCTGCTGTCTCAGCTCTCTACACAAATACAGAATCTCCTCTGGAAATTTGTCCCAGACAATTAATGACAGAACCGATGCTCAAGCAGAGGCATTGTCCTCAGTCAGAGTTCCCCAAGGCACTAAAATTCAGCTCCAGTGCACCATAGGATTGCTGCAGTCCTCCTTGTGATCCCTCTACTGGCATAAGCGGAAAAGGAGGGGTGTTGGAAGCAGCAGGAGTTAAAAATAATGCTTCCACCACACTCCTGTGGGGCTTACTTGTGGTGAAGATGAGAAAGAAGGACCCAGTGTTTGTGTCTGATCCTGGTGTTATTTTTCCTAAATAGATGTTTTTTGGAACAAAGCGTGCAAGTTCCTCTCATGTCTGTGAAAGGACAGACACCTATTTTGACTGAGGACAATCTAATGCATTTTTGGGTCTTGTTTATATGAACTCTTACCCCAGGAGTAACCACCACCTAGTTTGCTGTAGCATTCCTCCCCTTTGTGTTCATACAAACACTGCATTACTTCATTGTCATGTACAGTTAATAAAATAAGAGTACATATCCCATGCCTGGTCTGTCGAGTTTCCTGCATTGCCTGGGAAAATAATAGATTTGAATTATTTCTCACACTGTGAAACCAACTATCTCCCACCCATCTGTGTATGCACACATGGTACTGAAAATAAAGTGGCCTGTCCCACCTCTCTCAGCAGTAGAATTACCTGCTGGCTTGGTGGAAGCTGTGGGCAACAGCAAGCAGTAAAAGAAATTGCTAACCTTTGGCTGTGATCCTTTCTGGGCTTCGTGATCTACCCAGTGGCCCCGGAGAAGAAAGAAGATTGTCATTAGCAACAGCATCGGTAAATACTGACCGCTGAGTATTCTGAACTAAGAAAGTAGGAACTGCTCCTTTAGGTTTTTTTTTAAAGAAGCTGACAGAAAGGAGACAGCTGTGCAGGGCGGACTAGTACCCAGGGCACCTGACATGACCGCAACAAAGCTTAGCCATTCAACCATACTGCAACTGCTATTGTGGCAGCCTTATAAACATCTAGCTAGCTTATTGAGCAATATGCAGAGTCCTGTTCTAATGGCTAAAATAATTTTTAAAATCTAACTCTGGTAACAGAAGCTAGAAAAAGTGGCTGGTAGGTCAAGAATTCACATCTGGTCCTTCTGTTGGGCTGCGTTTGTGATTTTTTTCTTTCTTTTTAAAACAATAACAAAAATCTCAGTCCAGCCTCAATGCACTGGGCTATGAGAGAATCCACGCAATCTCATTTATCAGAGAATCTACACAGGAAGAGATATGTCTGGAAAAAGCCTTAATGTTAGAGGAAGGGATATGTGCACGATACACCTCACTTTGGTGGGAGGACCAAGCAGGGCTTTGAAACCATGAAAGGGCTTTGAAGCAAAGACTGGAAAGATGAAAGTTCAAGTCTAGCTTATGAAAGAGGTATTATATGGATATGTAATTCCTTCCATTTTTTAGATATTTTTTTTTAAAAGTTTTTTCAGTCCAGCCTCAAAGTTATATAATGGACTATTCTAAATCTGCATACATTTATTCAAATTAACATGTATACATTTTATGTAAATGATGCCCCACATGATGGGGGATGAAAATCTCCCTTTTTCCAATTCATTCCCCTTAGCAACTTTGCATGCCCATCTTCTCCCATGGGTAAGTGATTCTGTGAACCATGGTGGAATTTTAAATACATGTATTAAGTCACTGCATTTGTCTCATTCCCATAAAGGGTGCAGCTGACCACACGAGATGTCCTGGGGAGGCTACCACGCCTTGGGCAGCCTTAACCCAGTCTGGGCAGCTGGACTACATGATTCAGTGCATTGTGTGGCCAGCTGCTGCCAGATGTTCTCCCCACCTTGTTGCGGGGTGAGCAGCTGGCTGCTACACTCCGCATGCTCGGGAGACGTCAGAGGATGCATCACATAGCAGCCTTATCTCACAGTTGGTCCAATAAAAGAGATAATTTTAACTACTTTGGGTGCAGTCAGATGAGCAGGGTGGGCCTGACCCCTGCCCAACCCGTTGCTGGCAATCAGCCCTGCCACATTGTGGGGCCAGCAAAGGGAGCCAGGCACATGAGTTGGGGGGGGGGGGGGGGGAGGAGTGGGGACCTGAGTGATGCGGCCCATCTCAAAGTTGAGATGCCGCTCACAGGATTGCCCTCCTGGTCCTGCGCTGCCTCTCTCCCCCACCCCTGGCCCAGCTAAGAGTTGGCCCCTACTGTGACGTGGCCGTACATGACAGATGCTACCTCCCATCGCTCATGATCTAGCAGCTTTGCTTCAAGTGTGGTGGGGCAAGCGTGTCCTGCCACACAGGTTGCCCTGCCTGGGGTAAGTCTGCTCCATGACGTGTTCTCAGGATTTTTGAGGAGCAGCCAGTTGCCTGTCCTGCCATGGGGTGGGGAAAACATCTGACGGGCCCTGGACACACAAACTACTGCATCAAGTGGTTCATTTGCCCATGGAGGGTTAAAGCTACCCGAAGAGTGGTAGCCTCCCCAGCCTGTCTTGTGTGGATGCACCCTTTGTCTCCATCTCTGTCACTTGGGACCAACACGGCAACCACGCTCCCTCTGGATTTCAAATGCAAAAAGGTAATACTTAGCTGCAATACTTAGAAGAACTCTTTGCAAACTGAAATAAACAAAAATTGCCCATGAGAGAGTTCTCATAATAGAAAAAAATTAATTAATTAGGACTGGAGTATGAAAATATTTTCTAATACGTCAGTAGCAGCAGAAGCATTGATCACAAAATCTTGAAAATTTTAAAACAGAATATTTAATCAATTTTTCCCTCTTTTGGGGTAACTAATTAGATGCACTAAAAAGGCTCAAATTATGTGTGCTTGTATTATATTGGTGTCTGATAATTTTCCATACTTAAAAAGACAGTATCAAGGAATTCTTTGAGATATTTTTTGCCCACCAATCTTCATAATATTCCCTTGCTAAAATAATTTTCCTGGCAAAATATTTTGGTCTTCTATTGCGTTCACATAATAGTTTATTATTATTGTGGTTACTGGTGAACTCCAGCATGGCTACACTGTAGTGTAAAAGACTATAAAAGGCACAAAGATGTCCTTTAAAAGTGGATGTCAAGTCCAAACAAGGAAAATAGCTGGTCTTTCCACAAGGCAACCCAGGGTGAGTGCGATGGGCCCTGCTCTTTCTGAGGGCCCTGCAGTGGCCCCATGTTTACCAGGGCAGGTTGTAGGGGCCCAAACATAACCACCTTTAGGCCCCTTGCTCTGACAACACCTGGATCAGACGCTGAAACATTGGGTGAGGAGGAGGAGCTGGACATAGTCAAAGCGATGGGCAAAGTGACAGCCTTGGTACAGACCGTTGAACAGAAGTGAGAGGGACAAGGTCAGAATAGGGGAGACCAGTAAGGAGAAAGTTGCAGTAGTCAATGTGAGAGATTGCTAGAGTATAGACTAGGGTTTGGGCAGGGGAAACAGTAAGACAAGGCCAGATTTTTGCCTTAGTGACAGGCAGAGCAAAGTGACAGGACTTGGCGGCAACAGCCTGGATCAGAGGTGTAAAGGAGAGGAAGGAGTCAAAGATGCCTGCGGAAGAGACTGGATGGTGACATCCTCAGTGGAAATTCAGAAGAAAGACAAGGGAATATTTGGGGGTAAAGATGAGGAGTTCAGTCTTGGCCATATTAAGCTTGAATTGGTTGCGAGGCATCCAAGCAGAGATGTCTGAGAGAAAGTTTCTGATACAAGACTCCCTTGCTCCTCAAACCATATTCACCCCTTCTGCTGCCCCCATGCTTCTAGAGACATTTGTTCTGCTTCCTTCCTCCCAACCTTCAAATCCCTCCTGAAAACTTACTTCTTCCATCAGGCTTTCCCTAGCTCATCATCCCCGTAGACTCATCATGGATGTCTCCTCTTCCTCCTCCACTTCAAGAGTCCTCCTCTTGCCTATAACTGTTAAGCATGTGCCCCTGTGATTTCTCAACTTCATGTCTCTCCTTTGTCTGTCTTAGGCCGCATTTGCATCTACGGTGGCGATGGCGGCAGAGAGAACGGCGAGGGAAGATGTGGCAGCGCGGAGGAGCCGGATGACAGGAAAAGAGCCGGTGCGAATGGGGATCTGCCGCGGCTTCTCTCGTGCATGTCAGGGTAGGATTTTGCACCCTGACATGCACAAGAGAAGTCGCGGCAGATCCCTGTTTGCACAGGCTCTTTTCCTGTCATGTGGCTCTTCCCCACTGCCACGTCTTCCCTTATTGCTCTCTCTGCCGCCGCAGATGTGAATGCGGCCTCAGATTGTAAGCTAGGGGGGCGTGTGGATTTCCTTTTTGTTGTTAGAATAATGAAAATGAAAGAGGGTTCTTTCATTTTGATTACTGAATAACAAAAATGAATGAAAATAATAATGGAATGAAAGATTTTCATTTAGTTCTTATGAGATAATAAGAAAACACTGACAAACACGTTTGGCTATCACAGTTTTGTTTTTTATCCAATCTGGATGAAACATGGGGAGACCATACCCCAAACGGAGGCCGTTATGCCTGACAAATTTCAGAAAGATTAAATGAAAGGATCCAATTTTAGGAGTTGCCCTTGGAGCTGCCCGGAGCCAAGGTGCCTGTATCTATAGCTCTAATGATCATAGTTTTGGAGAAGAAAGGGGAAGAATTTATTTAATTAGTTTGTGATATACCTGTTACCAATCCAAGGCTGGTATTGTGTTCCCGGTTAATATGCCTTCCACCAAAAGGCTCCGGACTGAGCCCTTGGTGGGATTCTCCCCTCCCCCACAGAAGCAGTTAAAGCAGAGGTGTATGGAGACCTATTTTCCCCCTGTAGGCTCTAATCTGCCAGGAACTGCAGTAGCCGATTCTACACCCCTAGAATTGATCTCAGAATCATCCTTTTCTCAAGTAATCTCTTGTAAGCCGGGGGGAAAACTGTCCTCTTTTTCACGACACTCTACCCCGGTATCTTCCCGGGAGGGGAGTGTCGTGTTATCACAGAGGTCAGCAAGGTATTGTGGGTATAAAGGGAACGATTTTTTGATTGACTTTCTCACCAACCATGTCTCAGTTACAGCTGAATCAGTCCGGTTTATGTGTGCACAAGTTCATCATATCCATGAGAAGCTGGACCTTTTGCTTTCCTTTAGAGGGAATGAATTAGGAGCCAGACATTTACCATCACCACCCTGTTTGGGTGTTGAAGCTCTAGGCCTTGCCCCCCCTGTGTTACCCCCTAGGCAAGGTGTGCCCACACAAGGAAATAAGCCCACAGTATGTCAGACTCCTGATGGGCCCCCCCGGGCTTTGCAACTAGGAGTGCAGTGTAACGAGTATAGCACAGTACCAACTCGTGCTGAAGTCGTAGCTTCATATAATCTACTGCCTTCTACCCTGATCTTTTTGATTTTGCCATGTCACGGGAGACGCCCTCCCCAATGGAACACTGTCTTGGATGTTGCAGGGCACCTCAGAATACTGCTTAATTTCCCAATTCAGAGATACCTGCCAATTACTAGGCACCACATTGAAGCAGTGGACCAGTTGTTAGTCTCCCGTGATAGGCAAATAATCATTGTGACGTTTACCTCTGCGGCAGTTATGACCAAAATTTGGGCTACTAAGATAGCTTTAGAGGAGAGGTCAGTCTTCGTCTCTAGAGCATTCCAGTCCAATTTAGGCAATGTTGCGGTCTTAGGAGAGAGGGTCATACAGGGTGCAGAGGGGATATTACCACCCCCAAATGTTGCCCCTTCTGACCCCTCGAATCTGCCCCTCTATGGAGAGGGTGAGGCTCTGCATCCTCTGAGAGATACTTGTCCCACTCAACATCCCCCGCAGGGTCTGAGGAATGTGCTGGTGTCCCAGGAGGACTCCCAGGGGGTAGCGTCGATGGAAATAGGAATTAACCCCCTACGAACCCCCACTCACTGTCCAGTAGAGCGGGGCTCAAGTTCGCAGAAGCACGATCCTCCAATTGTCCCAGTCGGGCAGAATAAGTCGGGAGTTTCACAGGCTTGTCTTTTATCCCAATTGGACAACCTATGCCTTCAGCTGAATAAATTGAGAGCAGATTCTTACTCATGCAGGGGAAATTTACCTAGGAGGAAGAAGGAGAGACAGGAGGTGGAGACTTCCCCCTCTTTGAGATCTATTCAGCGACGCTCCCATATAGGCAAACTGAAGGGGAATAACATAGTGGAGGAGAGTTTTGAGGTAGGTATGACTGCCTGTCACCAAGATGGCACATTGTTGCCAGTCATGGTGGAGGGCAGTCATGTGAATCTCCCTGCTGGGTCAGGATATGGGGAGGGCTTTGGGCCTCCCATAGGAGGAGGCGGGGGTTTCGGACTCCCAGAAGGGACAGGGAATTGTTGCCCACTGAGGCCCCCGCTGGTGAACTTGGAGGTTCCTAGGGTGGCCTCTCTGGAGCAGGCTGGGGCCAGACTAGGCTCTGGATATATAGAGGAGGAGGTGCAAAACGAAAAGTTTAGTAGCACCCATCTTCCGGGGCCTGCCAAACCGGAAGCCTCTTGACAATTACAGGGGCCAGCCTTCAAGATGGCCTCATGGAACATCTCAGGCTGGAAGTCTCGAGAGCAAGATCCGGATTTTAGACGGCTTCTGGGAGAGCAGGACGTTTCTCTTCTCCAGGAAACTTGAGCGCTATATGATATAAAGTTGATTGGTTTCTCTGTAATCTCCTTAAAGGCAATCCCCTCAGAAACTGCAGGTAGACCCAGTGGAGGATTAGCTCTGGTGTAGTCTAACTCTTTTAAGGCAACTGTTAAATTAATAAACTCTTATAAATCATACTTTGCACTTTACCACTGTGTGTTACCATCGGCTGATGAACTATTAATAGCTAATATCTATATTCCCCCCCTGACTTAGAGGTTTTTCTCCCCTGGTATTTGGGAGGAGGTTATTAATGGGGTTAAAGTGGCACGACTGATGTTCCCCGCCACCTTTTTGGTAGTGGGTGGGGACTTCAATACGAGATTGGGAGAGTGGCAGGGCCCTGGGACCCAAGTGAGAGACACAGACCCTATTATGATCCCCCCGCGGAGATCTCAGGATAAAGTTTGTAACAGGAATGCCAGGGAGATGGAGCAGTTGGTGGGTGATCTGGATCTTGTACTGTTAAATGGCAGAGTGGAAGGAGATAAGGTGGGGTGTTTTACGTTTCACTCCTCCCAGGGATCAAGTACCATTGATTATTTTTTGGTATCAACTAACCTATTTCCAAGAGTGGTGACCCTCGAGGTATCACCTGATGTTGAGACCACCCATTGTGTACTGCAGTTAGTCTGGGTGGTTACTCAGGAGCATCTGGCACCTCCCCACAAGAAAGGGCTAAACCCCCCGGAGGGGGAAATTGTGGGGCACAAGAAAGCTAGGTGGTCGGATAAACTGGCACAGGAGTTCCTGACATTATTGCAGGAGCCTAATATGGTGAACTTGTGCTCCTTAATTGTAGGGGGGACGGTGGATATTCAGAGAGGCTATGAAGTGCTGCTCGATTTACTCAAACCATGTCTAATTTCTGAAGGTCGATCTATGTGCCAACAGAGAAGGCGCCTGACATGGTTCGATGGAGAATGCAGGGCCCAGCGTCTGAAACTTAGACGTGCGGCAAATCGTTTAAAGATACATCCATCTGGTCTTGATAAAATATATTTTTTGACCAATCGTTCGTATTATCGCCGTTTAATCATCTCAAAACGTCTAACTTTCCAGAAACATCAATGGTGGTGCCTGCAGAAAGCAGCAGGGAATGGGAATTCTAAAAAATTTTGGGGCCTTCTCCGTCGGGTGGGTCTTGGGGAAGATATTTCAGCTCCAGTTGCCTTGCCCCCCCAGGTGTGGGAAAAGCATTATGGGGATATTTTTTCAGTCTCTTTGTTGTCCCCTCGTGGCCCTTCTTTGAAGGAGTCTGATTCTTTCCCGCACTGGCCTCCAGTGACTGAAGGAGAGGTTAGGGAAATGATATACCAGCTTAAAAGTGGTAAGGCTCCCGGAGCAGATTTAATAACAGTAGAACATCTAAAAGAGGCCCCCGACTGGTGGGCCAGGGTGTTAGCTTTGATCTTTACCCATGTGAATGCCACCGGTGATTTCCCTAAAGGGTGGCTCAAAAGTATTGTAGTCCCCATTTTTAAGAAGGGGGACCTGAGGGCCCCGGGGAATTACCGTCCAATTAGTTTACTGAGCATTCTTGGGAAGCTCTACTCGAGACTCTTACTGAAGAGGATGCTTAGTTGGACGGATGCTCAAAATATTATTGTGCCAGAGCAAATCGGTTTCCAGAAGGGCTGCTCTACAGTGGACCATATATTGCTTTTGTCCTGTCTTGTGGGGAGATCTCTTGGCCAGGGAAGGAAGGTATATCTATGTTTTGTGGACCTAAGGATGGCATTTGACTCCATCTGCAGGGCCCGGCTGTGGCACAAGCTGGAGGCCCTGAGGATGGAGCCGAGGCTGCGGTTCCTGATAGCTCGCATGCATGAGAGTAACTCCCTGCGGGTCAGATATACCAGAGAGGGGGCCTTGTCAGGCAGAGTTGAGGTTGCCAGAGGGGTGAGACAGGGCTGCCTATTGGCGCCAGCCCTATTTAACATCTTTTTAAATGATCTTCCCTTTTGTTTGGATAGGGCTGATTCCCACCCCCCGCTGATTGGAAATAGAGGGGTAGCAGCCTTGCTTTACGCAGATGACACCGTCCTTATTTCTCGAACACTGGTGGGTTTAAGGCGGGCGATGCAGACGAAGGCCTTTCTATTAATTATGGGAAGACAAAGGTGTTAATTGTGGGCTCCCGTAAGCATGGGGAAACCCACAAGTGGATGCTGGATGGTCATCCAATCTCCCAGGTTGATAGATTCAAATACCTGGGAGTCACTTTCTCCAATTCCCCAGCCTGGCGTGACCACTGGTTAACGATCAAAAATCAGGCCAGCCAGACGGCAGGAGCCATTCGTGGCTTCTATTTTGGTAGAGGGGGTCAGTTGGTGCTCCCTGTGTTTCGCTTGTTCCGGGCGAAAGTGGTGGCACAGCTCTTGTACGCTTTTCCAGCCTGGGGTCTGGATTTTCTAGAATCTCTGGAAACGATCCAAAATGATTTCTTGCGGGTTATTCTGGGGGTCCCGAAAGGAACTCCTCAGATTCTTCTGAGACTAGAAACAGGATGTCTCCCCATTAGGGTTTTTGCTTTCCAGGCCCTAGTGAGATTTTGGTTAAAAATTGAATTTACGCCACAGGGGGACAAGTCCCTTTTGGGGAAAGCCAAGGAGGCGGGACTACTCTCCCCCTGGCAAAATCGGCTGGAGGTAGTGCTGGGGAGTCTGGGGTTTTCCCTGGAGTACTTGGCTGGCAGGGGGCTTAAACAGGCGATGGTGATGGTAAAGCAAAGACTGGCGGACCAGCAATTACAATTAGATGCTGAAATGCAGAAACGTCAGAGGGTTAATCCGCAGTATATTCCACCAGCAAGCCCTTTATCTGAGACTAATTATTTGATCGCTTGGTCCAACTTCTCAGCAAGACATGCTTTTACGCGCTTGCGCTGTGGGGTCTTCCCCTCGGCTATTTTGGAGGGCCGATACCTGGGTACGCCCTTCTCTGAAAGAATGTGCTCGCACTGCATACTGCAGACTTTAGACACGAACGAGCACATCTTGTTGACCTGTCCTAGGCATAATGGGATAAGGGGCAAGCTTTTTGCAGCCCTTAAAGAATCCCAAGCAAGTCACCCTTTCACTGATTGCCTCAGACTTTGCTTAGATGCAAGAGCCTCTAAACTGACCTTAGCAGTAGCGGTCTTTGGCAATTTGGCAATGCATGCGAGAAATACAAAGAAATCTGGAGAGGCCCGGGGTGGTCCTAGTGGGGGTTTTGACTGAACGCTAATAAAATTTTGGCGGGCCCGTTTGAAGCTATGGGAAGGGATCCAAGGTAAAAGCTGGATTTCTGAGTAAGTATCTAAGGGGTATTCCTAAGTATATTGTTAACAAGCCTGGTTTTAGAGTAAGATGTGTTTTCTTTTTTTAAAAAAAAATGTGTTGGTTTATTTGCTCTTCTGTTAACTTTGTTATTTATGCCAATAACTTTATAGTTACGGCAAATAAAGCTTATTAAAAAATGGCTATCACAGTTTTGTTTTTTATCCAATCTGGATGAAACATGGGGAGACCATACCCCAAATGGAGGCCGTTATGCCTGACAAATTTCAGAAGGATTGAATAAAAGGATCCAATTTTATAAGCAATTGAAGTTTGGGATTTTAAGAAAAGCTGCATACCCATTTTTGGCTGTACCTTCTTTGTCTTCCATCCAATTTGGACAAAACGTGGAAAGCTTTATACCCCTCCCCAAGGTTACTATCTTTTCCAAATTTTAGAAAGATTGGATAAAGGTTTCTGATGTTATAAACATTTTACTTATAATACATTTCTGGCTGTAACACCTTTCTATTCAATCCAGATTACATGAATTCTGGCGGGAGTGTATCTCACAAGTTCAGGATATCATCTCTGCCAAATTTCAGAAAGATTTATTAAAGGGTCTCCGTTTTGATAAAGGTTCTCCTGCCTCCTCCTGGAGTGTTCTCTGCAAGTTGACTGGTACACCCGCACACACCTGGGGTGCCTGCCCAGACTGAAGCTTGTGTCAGGCAGCAGAGCTGATCAATATCTCCTCTGGCCAATTGGCTTGGCATTTCAAACACATTCACGCTCCTGTGACAGAGACATGATTGGTCTTTCTTACTGCATATTTCCAGCTTTCCAGGACCAATCCCAGGCAGCTCTGAGGTGTGCATAGAAGGGACATAACTGGGACTTGAGCCAGCAAGGCAGGGAAAGGGGGAAGTGTCCCTGAAATCAGGAGACATGGTTCACACATCCAGGCTGGCCAATTGTCATCACAATAATATCTTACCGCACACTGACAGAGGACATAAGAGAGTGCCTTATTGGCTCTTTCCTAGGCAGATGCTTCCAATTTTCCAATAACAAGTGGGGGGAGAGGTTGGGGTGCTCACAGCACAGTATGAGGATATATGACATTTCTGCTGGGCAATTGGCATCACAAATACTACTTATACCACTGTGCCAAACATAAGAGAATCCCTGGCATAGGCTCATTCTCTGGAGATACTATGCAGTCTTATAAAACTTGGACCCTTTATCAAACCTTTCTGAAATTTGGCAGAGATAGTAATCTTCGGGGTGGGGTACAATGAATCCAAGTTTCATCCAAAGTGGATGGCAGGCAAAGATGTTACATCCAGATATGGTGTGACGGAGGCAGCCGCGAGATCCAGGGCCAGCTCACCTGGGAGAATCCGGAGGAGCACGGAGGTCAGCAGCCCGCCGCAGCACTAGTGGCGGAGGCGAGAGGTGGAGTCAGCAGCGGGACGTTAGGGGGCGGAGCCCTGCACCCAGGAGGGCGAGAGCGACAGGGGCGAGGCCGGAAGGAGCGCCGTGAAAAGCTGGAGCCGAAAGAGCAGCGAGGGGGGAGAGGCCCGGAAACAGTGGAAAGTGGCACGGAGACTTGGGGGAAAGGAAAGTATCCCTGCACACCTGATTGGAGGGAAGGACTGTGAGGGGAGCCCCGTGAGGGAACGGGACGGCTTCAGGGACGGGAAATGAACATGGACAGTTCAGGACACAAAGGGGGAGGGGGTAGGCACAGGCCACGGCCTGCAGGGAGCACCCCGTCGGGAGCTCAGGCGGTAAACCCTGTTTTCCCAGGGTTCTCCCCTCCCCGCCGGCCCTGCCTCTGGAAGCCGGCGGGGCACATAGATAGGGGGAGGGTGACCAGTGGCATCCTTGGGTTGGGTCGCCTGCGGCGGCAGCGAACAGAAGAGTGGGGGCTCGCGGCCCGAAGAGGGGTTGAGGCTAGCATGGACGTGAAAGCCATGCTAAAATGGCTTATGGAGGCCCAAACCGCTCAGTTGGGTTTCTCCTACAGCTGACATCTGAACTATCAACCACACAGGCGTGTAACCAGGCCCAGATGGCGGAGCAGGTGTCCACCCTCATGGCCCCGGCCCTAATGGCCCTAACGCCTGTGCAGGAGCAAGCTCCGGGGAGGGAAGGGGGCCGCAGGTGCGACTTACAAAGATGTCCCCCTCGGATGACCCGGAAGCTTTTTTGAACATTTTTGAGAGGGTGGCCAGTGCTGCCAAGTTGTCCCAAGAGCAGTGGGCTCTCCTTTTCGTGCCACCTATATGGACCGGCTCAAGCTCTCTATGACAGGCTGGAAGCTGCTGAGGCTACAGATTTTGCAAGGATCGAAGTGGCCATCCCAAGAGCGTTGGACATCTCCGCGGAAACGTATAGGAGGCGATTTAGAGGGGAGAAGTATTTGCCGGGGTCTTCCCTGCAGGCTCTGGCCCAGCAACTCAGGACCCATTACCTGTGGTGGTTGAAATCCCAGCAAAGGACACCTCAGGAGATCGTAGAGTTCGTGATGATGGAGCAGTTTATCCATATACTGCCCCCAAGGAGCAGGTCGTGGGTTGCTCGCCATCGACCCACCTCATTGGAGGAAGCCACCCGGCTCCTCGAAAACTATGAGGCCTTTGAGGGGGCTTCCGGGTATGTAAGTCGGGAAGGGATCAAAGGCCGGGAGGAGAAAACTCTTAAGCCTGGGGGATTCCGGGAGGGATGGCCCAAGGGCCCAGGACCAGGGGGGCCCCAGGAAGAGGAACCCCGGGGTTGGGGAGGAGGCAGGAATGAGAGGGAGACACGGCCCTGTCATCTTGGGATGGGACTGGGGGGCCTTGACCCCCTTGTTACAGGCCTCCGACGGGATGGAGGGTGATGGAATCCCAAGGGAGTCAGTGAATTCTGACCCAGGACGGACCGAAGGGGGAATGCCAGCCCCCCTTGTCGCTTTGCCCCTAGTAGGAACACCCTTCGAAAGGATGGGAATGGACATAGTGGGGCCCATAGAACGATAATCGGAAGGGTATTGCTATATATTAGTGACAGTTGATTACGCCACCCAATATCCCAAGGCTGTCCCCGTGAAATCTATTAAAGCCCCGGTAATCGCTATGGAGCTGCTTAAAATGTTCGCCCGCACGGGGTTCCCCCATACCCTCCTGACTGATCAGGG
Organism: Sphenodon punctatus; assembly: GCA_003113815.1. Taxonomy (NCBI): domain Eukaryota; kingdom Metazoa; phylum Chordata; class Lepidosauria; order Sphenodontia; family Sphenodontidae; genus Sphenodon; species Sphenodon punctatus. Next base: position 920,129 of record QEPC01001476.1, on the reverse strand, counting down.
TACTTATTTCACAGGATGACTTATGCGGCACCTGTGTCGCTTATTAAAAATTCACCACATCCGCACCTCAGTGTATCATCCCCAAACGGACAGGCTGGTGGAGAGGTTTAATCAGATGTGAAAAGCCATGCTCTGCAAGTTTGTCTGGGAGGAACCCAAAAATTGGACCTCCCTACTCCCCGCCCTCCTGTTTGCTTACCGGGAGGTCCCCCAGGCCTCGTTAAGATTCTCCCCTTTTGAGCTCCTGTACGGGTGGCGGCCCCACGGGCTATTGGACCTGGTAAAAGAGGGGTGGGAGGAGACTAAAAATACCCAAGACAGTGTAGTCGCCTATGTCACCCGCCTGTGGGAAAGGCTAAAGAGGATAGGGGAGTGGGCAGCCCAGAATGGCTTAGAGGCTCAACACAGACAAAAGGAGTGGTTTGACAAGCATGTGAGGGCTCGACACTTGCAACCCGGACAACGAGTCTTGGTGCTGCTGCCCTCCTCAGAGTCAAAACTACTTGCTACCTGGCAAGGCCCTTACGAGATAATTGAGAGAAAGGGGCCCATGGACTACATAGTGCGTCAGCCTGGGCGGCGCCCAGAGCTACAGACATATCATGTCAACCTCCTGAAGGAGTGGAAAGAGCGAAGGACTGAGCCCTTAGAAGCCCTGGAAGGGGACCTCTTCAACCGCGAAGCCGGAACTCCCCAGGACCCTGACATTCACCTTGGGGAGGAGCTAAGCCCTGCCCAGAAGGGGCAGCTCCGAGCTTTCATGGAGGCCTATCGACATGTGTTCACCGACATTCCCGGTTGCACCTCGTGGGTCTACCACGATATCGTGACCGAACCAGGAAAGGTGGTGTGGGACCCGTCCCGACGAAGCCCTTATAATCTCCAACAGATTATAAAGGAGGAAGTGGGCCAGATGCTCCATTTAGGCGTAATCAAAGAGTCCAATAGCCCCTGGCACAATCAGTCGGTCCTGGTGGGGAAACCCGATGGCACCGCGAGGTTTTGTATCGATTTTCGCAAAGTGAATGCCGTATCCTGGTTCAATGCTTATCCCATGCCCCGGGTGGACACGCTGTTAGAGCAACTAGGCCAAGCCCGGTACTTGTCAACCCTGGACCTGACCAAGGGGTATTGGCAGATTCCCCTGGCTCCAGCCACGCAAGAGAAAACGGTGTTTTCAACCCCTCTCAGTCTCTTTCAGTTTATCCAGATGCCGTTTGGGTTACATGGGGTGGCCGCCACCTTCCAGCGCCTGATGGATAAGGTATTGGCTCACCACGAGGCCTACACAGCAGCCTACATTGCCAACATTATCCTTTTTAGTTGGACCTGGGAAGATCATTTAGAACACTTAAGCCGGGTGGTTCGTGCCTTAGCCGTCGCCGGGCTCACGGCCAACCTGAAGAAATGCCGCTTGGGGCTCCCAGAAGTAACTTACCTAGGGTATCACATAGGGAAAGGACAGATCCGTCCGGTGTGGGACAAAATACAAGCCATCAAGGCCTGGCCTCCCCCCGCCACCAAATGACAAGTGCAGCAGTTTATGGGACTTGCGGGCTACTACCGCCAACGTTCCTCATTTTGCGACATTTGCAACACCTTTTACCGACGTGACAGGGAAGAAACAACCAAAAGACATAACCTGGACCCCAAGCTTAGACGCTGCCTTCAATGCCCTGAAAGGGCGATTGTGCGCAGCCCCAGTTCTATATGACCTGGACTTCAAGAAACCCTTTATTCTCTAAACGGACCCCTCCAATGTTGGACTCGGAGCCGTGTTATCTCAAATAATCGAGGGGGAAGAACACCTGATTGCCTACCTCAGCCGCAAACTGGACCTGCGAGAGAAAGCCTATGATACCATAGAAAAGGAGGCCCTGGCAGTCCGGTGGGCCGTGGTGGCGTTACGCTATTATCTTGTGGGTGCTTCCTTTACCCTGGTCACAGATCACGCACCCCTTCAGTGGCTGACCTCTATGAAAGACAGTAATGCTCGTCTCCTACGGTGGTACTTAGCCCTGCAACCTTATCATTTTACTGCTTGTCATAGGGCAGGGCGACTCCATCGTAATGCAGATTTCTCAGCAGGGTGACTCGCCCCCCCCTTGGGCCCCCCCGGGGGGGGAACCTCTTGGTGGGGTGTGTGTGTGATGGAGGACAGGGAGGCAGCCGCAAGATCCAGGGCCAGCTCACCTGGGAGAATTTGGAGGAGTGCGGAGGTCAGCAGCCCGCCATAGCACTAGCGGTGGAGGCAAGAGGCGGAGTCAGCAGCAGGACATTAGGGGGCGGAGCCCTGCACCCGGGAGGGCGAGCGCAACGGGGGCGAGCCCGGAAGGAGCGCTGTGAAAAGCTGGAGCCGAAAGAGCAGCGAGGGGGGAGAGGCCCGGAAACAGGGGAAAGCGGCACGGAGACTTGGGGGAAAGGAAAGTATCCCTGCACACCTGATTGGGGGGAAGGACTGTAAGGGGATCCCCGTGAGGGAACGGGACAGCCTCAGGGATGGAAGGGAAGGGAAAGGAACACGGACAGTTCAGGACAAAAAGGGGTAGGGGGTAGGCACAGGCCACGACCTGCGGGGAGCACCCTGTTGGGAGCTCAGGCGGTAAACCCTGTTTTCCCAGGGGTGCCCCTTGGAGAGAAAGGGGGTCTCCCCTCCGCACCGGCCCTGCCTCTGGAAGCCGGCGGGTCACATAGATAGGGGGAGGGTGACAAGTGGCATCCCTGGGCTGGGTCGCCTGCGGCGGCAGCAGACGGAGGAGTGGGGGCTCGCGGCCCAAAGAGGGGTCAAGGCTAGCATGGATGCGGAAGCCATCCTAAAATGGCTTATGGAGGCCCAAACCGCTCAGTTGGAGACCCAACGATAAAAAAAGGCAAAAGTTGGTGGAAAATAAATTTCTCAAATTCAAGAGATAATTGAGGGACTATGAATTGAATAGGTCTATAACTGGCGTAGTGGTCGGAGACCCAATGTGAGACGCGTCTCTTTCAATTTGACGAGTGAATCTAGTGGTGAGGAGGACCAGCGTGAGGAATGTTCCAGTACCAACAGGGGGATTCTTACTCGGGCCCAGGTTCGGCAAGGTCAACCTCTATGGGTGAGACACCATCTTTTTTAGGCAGAGGACAGGGACACAACCCCATACGGAGGAAGAGAGGCAATTACAAAAACTTAGAATACTAGAGAGTGTCAATCTAAAAAATTCAGTTGTGGTCAGTGTGTCCCAAGACAACCTCTCTACTCCGGAAATGGAGGTTTTGGAGAGGGGTTTATCCTTTGTCCCAACACCATCTTTTGATCTATTTTCAGCTTCCATGGATATGCAAAAATTAGTGAGGGAGATCAAGCTTGCTGAATATTGGAGTGAACGGTCCCCTTTGGATGAGTCAGATACTGTAGTTTTACGTCCTAAATCTAAATTTAACCCAGTATCTGATAATTTTTGTATAAAAGCATTTGAATATGCATTGATGATGGGTTTGTACAATTGGGATCCCCCTAGGTCATATACCTGGCATAATTTCTCCTGAATTCATACGCAAGCCCTCACCTCTTTGACCTCCAATAACAACATCATTATTAAACCTGCAGACAAGGGAGGGACTGTGGTGGTATTAGATTGTTTGGATTATCGGGAGGAGGTTGCTAGGCAACTATCAGATAGAACATATTATTCTCCATTGAGTTATGATCCGACCTCACGGTATAAAAAGAGATTGAAGGAGATGGTCTATCAGGCCTTCTTGAGCCATCAAATAGATGGGATAACATATGATTACCTCATGGAGATTGAGAGTGGGGTACCTCTGTTCTGTATCTTACCCAAGATTCACAGGTTGAAATGGCCTATTCCAGGAAGACCTATTGTCTCAGGAATTAATTCCATCTTTGAGAAAGTTGCCACCTATGTGGATTTGTTTCTCAAACCCTTTGTACCATTGATTAAGAAGACCTATGTTAGAGACACAATGCACTTTCTGAATTTGATTCAACAGGTATATCTCTCAGGAACTAACCATTGGCTAATTACTATGGATGTGGAATCACTTTATACTAATATTCCACAAGGTGAGGCACTCATAGTATTAGAAAAATATATTGAATTCTAGGGAAGGAGTTTATTCTCCCCCTACTCAGTTTTTAATAGAGCTGGTGGAATTTACCCTCACTAAAAATGATTGCAGGTTCGATGAGGACCTTTATCAACAGATTAGTGGTACAGCTATGGGCTGTAGATTTGCACCAAAATTAGCTAACCTATTTATGGCTGCATTTGAAGAACAGTGTATTTGTTCTGCCATACGTCATTCCTTCATAAATAACATGCTTTTTTTAAGAAGGTATTTAGATGACCTGTTCTTCATCTGGGAAGGGGAGGAGTCCAGCATATTAGAATTCCATAAGTATCTGAATGACCAACATCTGAGGATAAAATTTACCTTGCAATATAGTCAGACCTCTATCTCATTTCTGGATGTCAGGGTGGAAATAGTACAGAATTCTATTCAAACCACTCTGTACAAGAAAAAGACAGATGTGAATTCCACCCTGAGGTTTGATAGTTATCATCCTGTACATGTGAGGAGAAATATACCTGTAGGTCAATATATGAGGGTGAGAAGGAATAATTCTTCCATTTCTGCCTTCAAAAAACAATCTTGGATTTTAACTAATAACTTACTGCAACAGGGCTACCCTAGAGAAGGCCTATTACAGAGCACTTTATACTGACCGGGCCACCCAAACAGGACATTGGAACAGGACCGTATGATTATCACTATGGATTATAGCCCGGGGGCTCAGGTGATTAAGATATTAGACAATTCGCATCTCCTTAAGGATATCCCTCGCTGCAGTCAATATCCCCTATTCTCATATAGGAAAGGAAAGTATCCCTGCACACCTGATTGGGGGGAAGGACTGTGAGGGGAGCCCCGTGAGGGAACGGGATGGCCTCAGGGACGGAAGGGAAGGGAAAGGAATGCGGACGGTTCAGGACACAAAGGGGGTGGGGTGGGGGGGTAGGCACAGGCCACGGCCTACGGGAAGCACCCCGCCGGGAGCTCAGGCATTAAACCCTGTTTTTCCAGGGTGCCCCTTGGAGAGAAAGAGGGTCTCCCCTCCCCGGCGGCCCCGCCTCTGGAAGCTGGCGGGGCACATAGGTAGGGGGATGGTGACATATGGGTACACAGCTTTTCTTAAAATCAGAAAAGTCAATTGCTTATAAAATCGGATCCTTGTATCCAATCTTTCAGAAATTTGGCAGGAATAATGCCCTCCATTTCAGGTACTATCTCTCCATGTTCCATCCAAATTGAATGAAAATTACAGCTGAAAATGTGTTTTTTGTTGAAACCAATGTAAATAAAAAAGGAAAGAAATAACAGAAATGAAACGAAGACTAATGAAAGAATGAAATGAATGACATTTTAATGAAAACTAAAGGAATAATGAAAATGAAAGGGAGTTACTGTGCACATCCCTATTGTAAGCCTCTTGGAGTAGGGACTTGTCCATAACTGCGCATGCATCAGCACCTCCTTGCAACGCTGACAGGGTGGGTGTTCGCCGTGTCCAGCATGTATCGGCTTGTCCCGCACTCCTGGCTGTTCCAGCATGACGAGGGGCTGGGAGCTGGTTGGGCTTGCCCCCTGACAACACCCCCCCTGAGTTGATGGGGAGAGACTTTGGCCCGGAGGGCTTGTAGGACAGGAAGTCCCGGATTCCCAGTAGCCAGCTCCCGGTGACAGAGGGATAGGGGGTGGGGACCAGGGGTTGCTCTCTGATAGCTTCCAGCTCCTCACACACGCTGAAAAGCAGCATGTCTGCCGGCAGCACTGCCGCCGCATGCCTAAGGGCCACGCCAAAAGGCCCTTGGGTGTGGCCCTTGGTGAGCTGGGGGTAAAATCTGTGTTTTATGCTGTGTGATTGGTGGGAGGATTGGAAGGGATTGTTTAGTGGGGTGGGTGGGTGTTAGTGTTTATGTTTGGGGTTAGGGGGTGGGGGAGATGAAGAGGGACTGGGTAAGGGAAGGGGGAGAATGATCTCCTCCGCTCCCAGTGCGGGACAGACAGGGGGTGGGGCTGGGGGTGACCCGGGGGGAGAGGGCATGGCTATTGGGGTCGTGATGGAACGGGGAAGATATGGTTCTAAGAGGGGGGAGGTGAGTATGGTGAGGTGGGATAGATGCTTGTTGCATGTCCCGCTCACTACCCCCCAAGCAGTGGAGAAGGTGGTTCTTGGTCACAGGGCCCACAACCTTGTGATGGTGCTGTTAAATGCGAGATCGGTAGCTAATAAAGCAATAACAGTCCAGGAAACAATCCTGGATCATGCCGCTGATCTCATATGTATCACGGAAACCTGGCTGGACAATGAATCGGGGCCTATTCTGGCTGATCTTGTTCCGGCTGGTTATTCCGTGCAGCACCAGCTGTGGTCGGAGGGGTGGGGGGGCGGTGTAGCTATGATTTTTAAGGAGGGATGGTCTGTGAGGAGGTATCCGGTGCAATCCATATTGGGTATCGAAGGTCTCCATCTTGTGTTTGATTTGGCAGGGGACAGTTTGGGAGTGCTGCTGGTATACCGTGCACCTACCTGTGCAGCAGGCTCCCTGCATGCTCTGGCAGAGGTGGTGTCGGGGGTGGTGTTGCGGTCCCCGAAGACAATAGTCTTGAGGGACCTCAACGTTCATGCTGACGCTGCTCTTGGGGGAGCTGAACATGAATTCATGGCCGCCATGGCAACCATGGGCCTGTCCCAGATGGTTATCGGCCTGACACATCAGGGAGGACACACCTTGGACCTTGTGTTTTGCACTGGCCTTGAGGCAGGTGTTCCGTTAGTGGGGGAGATATCAGCTGTGTCCTTGTCATGGACGGACCATTATCTCCTGCAGACCTCGCTCCTAGGGCACATCTGCCCCCGGAAGGGTGTTGAGCCGATTCGGATGGTTTGCCCCCGGAGGATGATGGAACTGGAACGGTTCCGGAATGCCCTGGGGGAAATACCCTCTGACCTTGATGACCGTCTCATCGATGACCTCATTGTGCTATGGAACACATTGCTGATGGAGGCCACTGATCAGACAGCTCCTAGGCGTCTGCTGCCCAGGCGGCAGCTCCTCAGACCTCTTTGGTTTTGCAAGGAGCTGCAGTTGCTGAAGTGAGATGGGGTGCGGTTGGAGCAATGGTGGCGTCATTCATGTGCTGAAGCTGATAGATTGAGACATAGAGCCGGTTTACGAGCCTATGCCATGGCTATGTGGGCAGCAAAGAGGGAGTTCTTTGCTGCCCTCATAGCGTCCGCAAAATCCCGTCCAGCTGAGCTGTTCCGGGTAGTGTGGGGACTGGTCAGTCTGACCTCCCTCAACCTTGGAGTAGAGTCATCTACTGCCCACGGTGACATGTTTGTGGATTATTTTGTGGACAATCACCCGTATTCACCACGATTCAATGCAACATTTATTACATTAGGGGAATCAGAGGTCATGGAAGACCCGCCATGTCTGGTTTTCTGGGATCAGTTTCAGTCAGTGATGCCTGCCCATGTGGTGGATGTTTTTGGGGCAGTCAGGGCCACGCCTTGTGAATTAGATCCTTGTCCGTCCTGGTTGGTTAAGATCTGCCAGGAGACAATGGGGCCATTGTTGGCTGGGGTGGTCAACGCCTCCCTGCGGGAGGGCAGAGTGCCGGGCTGTCTCAAGGAGGCAGTGGTGCGACCTCTGCTCAAGAAACCATCGCTTGACGCTTGGTTCCCCGGTCAGCTATCGGCCTGTCTCTAACCTTACCTTTTTAGGGAAGGTTATTGAATGGGTAGTGGCTCGGCAGCTGCAGGGGCATCTTGATCGCATCGGTTTTCTTGATCCCTCTCAGTCCAGCTTTCGTCCGGGTTATGGCACCGAGACTGCGCTTGTTGCTTTGGTAGATGACCTGCACCGAGATATGGATCGGGGTCGCTCGACCCTGCTGATCCTGCTAGATCTGTTGTCTGCGTTTGATACCGTTGATCATGAGATGTTGGTGACACATCTGCGGGACTGTGCAGGAGTGGGTGGGACTGTTCTTGAATGGTTCCACTCATTCCTGACCAGAAGAACCCAGCTGGTGGTTCTTGGGGACTGTTTTTCATCATACCGAGACCTCTCGTGTGGAGTTCTGCAGGGTTCTGTTCTTTCTCATCTTCTGTTCAACGTGTATATGCAGCCGCTCGGCAAGGTGATTAGGGGGTTCGGTGTACAGTGTCATCAATATGCTGATGACACCCAACTGTACCTCTCTTTTCCAACAGACCCAGGCCTGGCAGTCTCGGTGCTTACTCGGTGCCTGATGGCTGTGAGGGATTGGATGAGGGCTAATCAACTGCAGCTGAATCCTGACAAGACGGAGGTGATGCTAGCGGGTAAGGCAATGGAATTGGCGGCCCCCATCATTGATGGGGTCTGTCCTCCATTGACCTCCCAGGTACGGAGTCTAGGGGTGCTCCTTGATACACAGCTCCACCTGAATCTTCAGATGGAGGCTGTGGCGAGGAGTTCTTTCCGCCAGTAACATCTGGTGCGAAGGTTTTGGCCGTTTGTTTCGGACTCTGACCTGGCCACAGTCATCCATGCTTTCATCACCTCTCGACTAGATTACTGTAACGCACTCTACGTCACTCCACGTCGGAAATTGCAGCTGGTGCAGAATGCGGTAGGCCATCTCTTAGTGGGACTGGGCCGCCAGGAGCATATTACACCAGTGCTCTACCCTCTGCACTGGCTGCTGGTGGTTTTCCAGGCCCAATTCAAGGTGTTGGTTTTAACCTATAAAGTCCTAAATGGTTTGGGCCTTGCCTATCTGCGAGACTGCCTCACTCCCCATGTCCTGGATCGGCCCCTGCAGTCGTCCGGGGATGCCCTGCTCAAGGTTTCCTGAGTTTCTCGGGTGGTTACGCAGGAGAGGGCATTCTTGGTGGCCGTGCTGTGCCTATGGAACTCCCTGTGGGGGCCCAGCTGGCCCCAGACCTCCACTCTGTTAGGAAAAACTGCAAGACCTGGCTGTTCCGCCAGGTGTTTGGCAGGGGAGAGGGGTGATGGATGTGGGGGGGTAGGGCCTGGGGGTTGTTTTCTTTGATTCCTCCTTTTATGATGTGTTTTAATCTTGCAGGGTCTGAAGCAAGGTACATAAAAGGAGGGCCACTGGGCTCTCTCCTTGCTGGTGATCAGAGCTTCTTGGTTCCTGTGATCTGGCCCATGCTGTAAGCCGCCCTGAGCTGCCTGTGGCAGGAGGGGTGGGGTAATACGTTTTAAAAATAAATAAATAAATAAATAAATAACTACTGATTGTACAGCAGCAGATACAATGCTGGCAGTATATAAATAACAAAAATCATCATCATCATCATTAGACAAAAAATGCTTAGGGGTCAGGGCATGGAGGGGGCAGGGCCCGCAGAGGAAGGGGCCGGCGGGCGGCTCAGGGTGCCCAGGCAGTCACGCTCCTCACAACCCCAGTACCTGTGTCTGTAGAGCCTTCCCCTGCTTGCAGTCTGCAGGGCCAGCGATTACGTGATGAGAGACAGCAGCGGCGCTCTGAGCACCTGCAGCTGACGTGAGGGCCGAATCTGAAGCAAGGCACATAAAAGGAGGGCCATTGAGCTCTCTTTTTGCTGGTGATCAGAGCTTCTTGATTCCTGTGATCTGGCCCATGCGTTGGTATTTGGAGAACCTGTGGTTTGCTAGAATCCCTTCCTGCTCCTGTGTGACGAGTGCTGTGTGCTTCTCTCTCCCTTTCTGTTGACCTTTCATGCCTTACCGTGTGTGGTTGCCCTAATCCCTCAGGGGTTCCCAGGGCCTTGAGTCCCTACCCCCTCCTGGGTCCTGTGTGTGTGGAAGATCACTATAATCCAGGGCGTGACGTCTCTGGTGGGCCCCCTGATGAATAGTGGCTGGGTCAGGTCCCTTGTAGCATACAATTGATCCCACAGCAATACACCATACTTTAATGCTACTAGTGTGTGTCTGTGAGCGGGGGTTGTGTACTTGTATCGTGTGCCCCCTCCTTCGGTCCTATTTCCCCTTGCTATCCCATATTGCCCACGTTAGGGGGAGTTGGGAGTACATAAGACAACAAATGACATGGAGAACATGAATAGGCTACTGTTGTTTGCCCTTTTCCAGACACAATTATCAGACAGCAGGCTTAGAACAAACAAAAAGTAGTACTTTTTCACACAATACATAATTTTCCTGTGAAATTCAGATCCATGAGATGTTGTGAAGACCAAAAGTATGACTGGTTTCACAAATGGATTAGACAATTCCATGAAGAATAGGTAACTAATGGTTACTAGGCAAGATGGTCAGGAGAAGCAATCTCATTTTCCCTAAACCTGTGACTGCCAGAAGCGAAGAGTGACCACTTCATGTATGATGATGCCCTATTATTGTATACGTCCTCTGAAATACTGGCAGCTGTTGAAGATAGAATACTGCATTGGTCTGACCGTAGGGCAATTTTTATGTTTTTAGTGTGAAAACAGTTGCATTGAAGCCAATGAATTTACTCAGGTAAGTAAACGCTGTGAGTGTGATCCAGCTCCAAGATACAAATCAATGGGAGTTTAGCCATTTACTTCAATGACCGTCTCAAAGTGTCTGGAAAATGTCGTCATACATTTCATATCCCATCAACCACATATAAAACAGGTGTTGAATGGAAATAATATTTAAAACCAATTATTCTGTTACATTGTGCATGTTTGTCGGGCAGTTTGCCCATCAGCCACGTGCAAAAACAAATACTAGTATCTTCCCCTGCTACCATTTTCTGTATCTGTTAGGCAGAATCAGAAGCTCATTATATAAACCAAACAATAAATCCGTATTAAACTAGGCCATATTGCAGAGTAGTTGAATGTAAACAGTAACTACCCAGGACCAAAGAGGAGAAAAATGACAGCTATGGAGATATTCTTCAATCTCTTAAATCTACAATGAAGGCCTGCTACCAAGTCCTACTCAGCTGAAGAGAGATTCCTTGATGTGGGATTCCTCTAAACTGGATTTCTGAAGTGTCTTTTTCTGACAAGAGTAAGTTGTGTGTTTCATTTTAGATTGCCCCCCCCCACTTTGGCAACTCCTGCAGTATCTGATTTCATGAAGCCCAGATAACTCTTTGTGCAGCTGTCAGCTTTCATTTCTATGTTTTTTTTTGATATAAAAAATGATTGCAATGGTTATTATCCTATAAACGCAACAGTTTTTATTTTCCAGATTATATATGATCTTTGGACTAGCAAATCTCCAAGAATATATTAAACTATTGAGAAACAAGTTAAAGAATGTTCAGTTTTCAATATTCACTGCTTATGTTTTTTTCTCTCCAAGGTTGCTCACAGCAAAATCCTTAATTTCTCAACTTCAGGACAATTCTGGAAGGCTAACAGCTCTAGATGGGGCAGGCTTGGGAAGTACGTGGGTGTGAACCCTGGTGCTCTGTGCATTTGATAGGTTCTGGTACACACTAACCTCCAGCAGCACGGTTCACACCTCATCAAACACCTGCTGCTGGTGCCTGTCTCCATCATATACACACACACTAATCTCCAGCAGCAGGCTTCACACCTAACACGTTCACAGCCATCTCCCCCGCAGCAGGGTTTGCAGTGCACCCCCTCACACAGCCACTGCCAGAGCCTGTCCCTTCTATCACCACCCTCCAGCAGAAGCTTACACCCCACTGCCACAACCTGCCCTCATCAAAACACACACAGGGCTCGCAGAACCCTGTGCCAGAGCAGGATCCCATTATACTCAAACAGCAAGCACCAGGACTCACCCCGCTCCCTCTCACACAGGTTGCTTTCAGACAAGCCCCTCCCCACGCCTTACTCACTGGTAGTGGTTACCCGTGGCAACCAGTGGGTAATGCGTGAGGAGGCGCTTGTCTGAAAACACCCTGTGCGTGATAGGGACATGTGGGGGTGTGAGGCAGTGCATGTGACCCCGTGTGTGATGAGTTGGGGGGGGGGGTGAGCCCGTGTGTGTGTGAGAGATGGGGTCAGGCACTAGCAGTGGATTTACGGGGGTTACAGTAAGCGCGCGTGTGTGTGAGAGATGATTTCAGGCTTTGACAACGGGCGTGAGCCCCGGTGTGTGCGATGAGTTTAGTTGCTAGCAGTGGGTGTGTGCCCTGCTGACGGGGACTGTGGTTTGGGCGGGAGGCTACGCAGCGTAAAGTGCAGGCTGAAGGTGCCTCTTGGCTGGGAGAGGCTGAGCTTCCTGCTTAGCGCGTTCGGATATTTGCCGCGCTCGGGTAGCTCTTTTGCCCCGCAGAGGCCGCTGTAGCGGCGCGTTGCCCTGGTGACCAGTTCAGTGGTGCTGGGGGTGGCCGGGCTGCTCTTGCGGCTAGGACGTTGAGAGGCGGCTCCGGGCTCTTCAGGGGCTCCTCTTAAGGAGCTGGAGGAGCGTAACCGCTGTCCCGGCCGAGGGGGCCACCCTGCAGCGATGGGGCCGAATCTTTCCCATTGGTGACCCAGCTCGACCGGCAGCAGCGGGGAGGGAGGGATAACCGGCCCGGGGGCGAGGGATGCGCGGGGGGAGGTGCGAGCTTCCTCCACCTTGCCTACTCCACCACAGGAATTTGCCCAGGCAGGGTAGGCTGCCCTCCCTAGAGAATACGTCACCTTCCCCCCCCTCCCGGGGGGCTACGTCACCTCGCCTCCATCCTCTAGAATCTTCCCCAGGACTATCTGCCCTACTAGGGGGGGATTCCCCCCTCCCCTGTAATCTGCCCCGGGAAGGGAGAAGAGGGAGCAAGCTGCCCCCTCCTTTTGGGGTGAGGGAAACGGCACCCTTTCCAGGTAGGTCCCAAGCCCTGAACACCAGCGGGGGCACCTTTAGCCCCCGCAAAAGTATCTAAGGAGAAGGAACTATTGTCCTCCCAGCAGACTCGTCGCTCGACCCCCTCACCCCCCGCTAGTCTGAAGAGAAAACCACCAGATCCACTGGCTGAAAGTTGGAGCCCAAACTGCCCCAGGAGTAGGGATCCAGGCAGCAATAGGGGAAGGAGGAGGGTGCTGTGTATATGGGGTGGATGAAATGATTGTGTTTCCCTCTATTTAGAAACGCTGGGGGCACTAAGGAAAGTGAGGAAGCTGGAGAAAGTTTCCTTGCAGGAGCTTTTGTCGAGAGGAGAGTGATGTTCCTAACGAAGCAGCAGCAGTGGGTTGTGCTGGTGCCGCATTGTGTTTGCTGAGGCTCCTCCTGGGCGGTGGGGGCTCAGCAGCGTCCTATGAGGAGGCGGCAGGCACTGCTTAACACACACAAGTGCATCCTTTGGAAAAGGGGGTGTTGCTGGTCTCCTCTCACCATCAGTGCAATGTGAGACTTGGATGGATGATGGTTTGCCAAGGGCTGTAGTTCTTCGATGCATCCGATAATCCTCTTCTCCTACAAGATGGATTTTAGTCAGAACAATCTGTTTGGATATATAGAAGATCTTCAGGAACTTACTATTATAGAAAGGCCAGTACGCCGGAGTCTAAAGGTATATATATTAAACTCCAAATGATGCGTTCGGAGCCAGCAGCAGTTATAGTGCGTTGTGACTGCACAGCTAGTCAGACAAGTGATGTTAAAATTGTTCTTAGGACCAGATTTAAAAAAAAAATGTTTTCAGCTATGTTTAAAATAAACAGCTCTGAGTGTTTCTAGATATTTAAAACCTCTTAAAGGGGGTGGGTGAAGGGAGAGAAGACAGTTATGGTTAATTGCATATGCATTTTATTTGTAATCTTTAGCTGTAATCATAACCATAAGAGACCATAGCTTATTACACAACACTAATCTATTGCTGGCTAAAACATATTGGACTGAATTTGAAACCTTTTTGGACATTTTTAGCATCAGCCATGTTAAGCAGCTCTGGAAGTTGCGCGGGGGGGGAAGGGGGGAGGAGAGGAGGATGTAGTGGTTGCTATAAGAAGACTGAAGTAGGAACATAGGACATTTACAAAACATAATTTGTTTCTCACTTGACAGACCCCAGAAGAAATAGAGAGACTGACAGTTGATAAAGAACTCAATGATATTGAAAGGGCTGTTTATCTACTCAGGTATTTCCTCAGATGCTCTTGCAAAAATGTTTGTCCATGTTGACAGCATTCATTCCTTATTTTAGCCTTTCTGCTTCCACCCTCGTGCATTTTTTAATCTCTAAGGTAAACTCAGTTTATATTATTGATATACTACAAATAGAAGGAACATATAGCGGTATCCCATTATAATTCATTTAACTTGTATAAAACAGTACTGGGTAGGAACCCTAACAGATGTTTTGTTGCTCAGTTCCTAATATGGGCCCCAAGCACCAATGAGTTGTACTTCATCCTTTTTCTTTTACAGTTGGTCTTGCAAGGTCCACCAAGTTGTGTGACTATTAATAGGACCAGTCATTGATTGACTTCACAGTCACTGTACAGTATGAGCAATGATTATGCAGATATAGAAATGGAGCAGGGTTTGAGTTTATAGTCTGTTTTTGGCCAATAGAAGAATGGAAACTCTTTAAAGGACCAGTTAGGCAGGCCTAAACAAATGCAGAATAGATTTTAATGCTTACTGATCTGTCTTCTCATTTTACCTTCTTCCCCATCATTCCTTAAAATGTTTATTGCAGAAGCTTAATTACCTTAAACATGAATTGTTTCAAATGCAGATCTCTTTTGACTTTGGTACAGATGTCATCTTCGATGGGATTAGTGTTCTGAAGGGTTTTGATTTAAATACACATTTTTATATAATACTTGGTGATTGGAGAGCCAGCTGTATGCCTCATTCGAACTTGATCTGCTATTTTTAGTGCTCTCTGCATCTAGGCTTGTCTCAACTTTCTGAAATATATTTCTTCATTCTCTAAATTTGTAGTCCGTGACATTATTTTAGGCCAGAATCCTCATCCACCTGTTGTACGTTCAGAAAGGAATTGCATACATAGCTGGTTTTTTTTCCTTGTGAAGATGAAAGGTCTGATTGTGCAACCTTTACTTAATGCAGATGGTGTGTGTCATTCTCTTAAGTCTGATAGAAGTTGAAGGAATGCAGGATCAGAGCCATGGTTTGTGGTTCTAATGTATTTTTCCCCTTGTCTCATAACAATCGGTACTCATTTCCAGTCTCTCTTATGTTGTGGCAAATTCCTCCTTCCTTCCTGATTAAAGATCCTGTTTCTAACAGTATGTCATTATTGGAGCTTTGCCTGGCTAAAGAATAAGAAAGAGATTCCTCTTCATATCTGTCATCTTACTAATTGTTTTTGTACCTGGGCTTGGACTCTTCTTGACTTTCCTAATCTTCCTCTTTTACCAAAGCAACTATTCAAGGGTTCAATAATGGCATCTGCACTTAGTCTTTTATTGGTAAAACTAATGCTCATTTCTTTTTGATGAGCTTTAGTGAGATACTCACTTTTTGAGATGAAACTGTTAAGGGTATGTATTATTCAACAAAAAGCTTTTTCCATTTGCTAGCACAGAGAACACTGACCTTTAGTACTGCGTGCGGCAAAATTAGACCTAAGGAGCTAGAGTGGCATGCAGCCTGTAGTAGGAATAAGTATTTTCTCCATGTCATGTGGTGAAGTACATTCTTGTCTTATGCTGAATTACTACTCCTGCCTATTTCTCTCTGCCAATTATGCTAGTTTTGCTCTCTTGCTTGTTGAATCATCTCTGCCATGTTCTGTACTTTCAACTGCAACCTGATCCAGTGTCTCCAGTTCAGGCTTCTCCTTAGGAACCAACTGAGCTATACCGATCCCTATGAGGAATTAGTCAATTTACTGATGGGAAAGTTGAGTGACAGATATTTGACATTTATTCTACTTATAATAATTCAGCTCTCTCCTGTCCAAGTACATGTATCATTCTTGTCTTAATCTTACCTATTGCATATTTTAGCCCCTGAATCTCCAAACTCACATAATCAAGTGCCTTATGGAAATGAACGGTCTGACACCTTCAGTTGGCCTAAACGTATAAGTCAAATTTAACACCAGAACCCAGACTATGGGTGAAAACAGACATGACGCTAACCACCCTTGGTGGTTATTTATGCATGTTGCAGGGCTATATTGATGCCCTATGCAGCCCTGAAAAATGCATAAATGACCACCAAGGGTGGTTAATGTCATTTCTGTTTTCACCCTATGGTCAGCTTTTTGTAGTGGGATTTGTATATTGCCTAGCATACTTGTTTAGAGGTAGCGATCTCCTTACCTCTGTTTAACCTTTGCACAAACAGAGGGATTGATGTGATGATAAAGGAGAGATAACTACCACGGAAGGTAGTTACCCTGGAGGAACTCCTCAAAAATAAAACCTCCTGATACGGCATGCTTGTGTGTACAAGTACATGCATACTGTCTACAAAAATATGTTCTGCTCTTATGGTTACTGTTTTGTATTTTTGCAAAAGACATTTCCCCTCCCCCAAAGTCCTTTTCTACTGAATTGCTAATTTCCGGTCGGACAACTTTGTGGTAGAATGAAGCAGTCTAGTGATCTGATAATTTCTAATGCATTAATTATTTTATTTAGTTGCTTAGTTTAGTTTAGTTACAGCATACATGCCAAATAAAATTATTTTATGCTATGGGATTCTCTTCATATGATATGTTACTTCCCAGCTTCTTTATCCATCTCATCACATTAGTCAGCTGTTGCTCTATGTATTCTCTGCATATTTTAAGTATGGATTTATTGCTGTATTCTTTTTACAGTTTGTAATAATGTGTGCTCTACTCATTTAGTATGTCCATCTTGCTGTTACTGTGTCCTTATCTGTCTGTATCCACTTATAGTCTAGTAATAGGGCAAGTTGCTGCAGACCTCAGCTCAGAATGTCTACAAATTACAGGTTTCTTCACCCACACATTGTATTACAACTCAGAATAAACTATCCACATTATCTAGTTCCCAAAGTTCTACTAGTTTGCTGACATCCTCCCCTCCCCCAGGCTATTGACCTTTGGGCACTCCTTGTCCTGGGTCTGAGCTGTGGTCTGGGCCTTCCCTAACATGGGTAAGTGTGGTTCCTTCAGCTTCCTGGCCTCCTCATCCCTGGCAAGCCTGGATGATGCTGGGTTAAGCTCCCCTGGCCCTTTCTGCCTAATGCTTGGGGACTCTTAAGGCAAACTCTTTCCCCAAGCAGCAGCAGCTTCTCCTTTGAGCTTCCTGCTCATGCTTTAATAATCACTGCTTTTTAGTTGACTGGCAGTTAGCCTAATTGGTTTGGGGGCACTCATCCTGATGACCCTTCTCCAAAGCTCATTCTTGGAAGACATTTGTGGTGGTTTAGCCACTCAGTGCTTTTACCCTGTAGGAGCCCCTGTTACAATTCTCTTGCCATATATTGTTTCTGTAAATTCTTTGGGAAGAAGATTGTCTTTTTTTATGATGTATACCTAGATGGTGTTTTAGTCCCTGACAGGGGTCCCAAGGTGCTACTACAATGCAAATAATAATCTGTTGTAATGTACTGCTTTTCATGAGGATGGCTTTCTTGTTTTAATTTGCCTGATCACTGCACATGAAGAGATTAACTGATTTCTCACACAGTTGTAGTCTTGTAACTTTAACCAGCATTTCCTAGACTTTCTGCACATCCCCACAAAAGGGCAGCTTCTTCTGTATTATTTAAGCTAAAACACCCGTTAACCAAGTGACTCATGATGGTGGTCAGACCGATCCAATGACCCGCGGATACTCCAACCTGCGGATACTCCACCTGCGTGGCACAGTGTGCCAGCAAAGGTGGTAAGCGAGGTTCCCGTGTGGGAAGCGCAGGCCATTGGATCGGCCCCATTGAAATTTGCAAAAATAATATTCTGATTTTCTTGGGGGGGAGGGGGGAGGACATTTCAAAATTTGGAGTAATCAGGTTTTGAGAATTGGTGTTTACTTATGTCAAAGGCAATAACAAAAAGTAGCATGGTCCAGTGGAATGAACAGGAAGAGGCAGGGAGCCATTATGGTAGTTACATCTGAAACCGAGTCCCTCTGTGGCCTTACCCACTTTGCATCGAGGTCTGAAGTTTTCAGAGAGTATAATGGAGGTGTTTACTTATCTTTGAGGGGACTTGACAGCTAATGTCCTTACACTGCTTTTAAAAATAGTGTAAATATTTTGGAATGTCAGTAGCAAATTGGTAAAAATGCTTTGTCGCTGATTAATTTGGTATTAAGAGAGTCTAGGTTATTAGCATGCACACTGTTTGGTATTTTCTGAAGTTTTCTGTGATAAATATTCCTGTGGCTATTACTGCATGGACTAGATTCAGTCCCTCTTTTACTGTTGTAAACTTCAAGTCTTTATGTTTTTGTTGTATTGAAAACTACAGAGAAAGAATGTGTTACCAAGTCACAAGATTCAATTGATTCACTATTTAGAAATATACTTTGCTGGAGTGGCTTTTTTTTTTTTTTTTTCCCCCTCCTGGCTGCAATTAACCAATGGCCATATTCTATTAACAAATTTATCATTAAAAAGCATTCTAGACCAGCTAAGGAAACCCTTTTCATAGGTCTGGAAAAAGAAAATTTGCATAACCATGACATGTTCAGCACCATAACCTGGTGTTACAGTAACTTTATTGAAATTGTCTTGTGTTACTGGGATGATTCTCAAAATTTTGGGAACTTCTCTACATTCAGATTATTTATGCAGGATTTAAAGATGAGGCGTTTGGAGCTTAAGTCCATGATGTGTTGCCTAAATAGGGTTTTAAATATCCGGCTATTACATTTAAACATGGAGAAAAATACACAATTGCAAATATTGTGGCTAAAACTACTAGGAGAACTTCAGTCTTTTAGACATAATCCTCAAACCTCTTACTCCATAGTAGTTCCATTGATTCTAATGGGAATACTCCATTATATGTGATCTCTGGACTGTGGCCTTAGCAATTATTTCACTGTGTGGTGAGAAATGTAATTAAAGATGACATGTTAAGTAGTATAGAAAAACAAACCAGTAGGCTTAAAAACATACATTTTAAAAAAAAATATTTGTTTTTGATAAGTATCAAGACTAGGAAAATGCTGGCAATATTCTTTTTTATTTGTTTAAATTTATATGCTGGCCTTCTCAAAAGGCTCAGGATGGTACACAACAGTAAAAATATTAAATATAAAAAAATATCCTAAAACGCCCAAACCTTCCCATAATCCCCCACCAAACCCACCTGATACCACCTTCCCATTCCCCAGAACCAGACCTCCCCACAACCCTACCACAAAACCACCCATCAAACCACACCCATAGCCCCCTACAAAATCTCCCCCACCCCAGCTCTTTTCAAATGGACGCCCCGCTCCCTTGCCCATGTGTGCGGTTAGGGGTGTGTGTGCGTGGGATCGCCGCAGTGGGTGGGTGTATGTGCATGCTCCCGCGCACCACCCACCTCCGCTGATCCCCCACGCACGGAGCAATAGGTGCCAATGGCGGATGCTCTGTATGTGGAGATGGGTAAAAGTGGGTGGGCATCCGTGGGCTGGACTGCCCACGCACTGCCCACCCGCCGCTTCCACCCACCCCCACATATGAAAATGCCCCCCCTTTCCCATGCCCATACCCACCCTGTCACTGGCGGTGGGGTGGGTGGGCAGAGTATTCCCACCCCTCTTCTCTTCCCTCCTTACCTGTACTCCTTGCCTCTCGGGGGGAGGGGGGGCAGGACACTTTCTCCCCCCTCCCTTACATCCTACCCTACTAAAATGGCTAAATCCAATTAAAAACAAATTCTCCATCCCCATCCCCAAACAGGTCCGCAAAGAGCCGTACGCCTTTGCTGCTGCCTGCAGGCAGCTGAGGCCTCTAGTAGTGGAGGGAGCGGGTCGGGCAGGCCCAGGTGTTGCACAGTCTCTCATCCCATCTAGTGATGCACCTTCTTCCCCCCTGCAGGTGACTGAGGCCTTTGCATGTATTAGTAGCATGTATTAGACTTTTGTCTTGCAAGTTGCAATTTAAAAGATATCTAATTTGCTCTAAAGATCCAGGTATTTGGATGCATATGTTGATTCTTTTGTGCTTTTTAAATTTATTTATGGCTTGTCTCCATTTGTAAATGATTAAAATTAAACTGTATTGATTAAAATGGTATAAGTATATGTTATTATTTCTATAGTGCTTCTAGGCATACTCGTCGCTTTACAGTCGTTTTTGGAGACAGGTCTCTGCCCAGTGGGCTTACAATCTAAGACATACAAGGATGGATGGATAGATAGATAGGTAGTTATTTATTGTTTGACCATAGGTCGTAACAAATATAAATATAGAATAAGAACAAATAAAAAGCAATACATAACAAAATGCCGTATAATGTTTACAAAAAAATAAAAATAAATTAATACACATCAATTCCTATGGACTAAGAGTGGGTTAAGAACTACTATAACCTGGGAGGGAAGGGAAGGGAAGCTTGCTCAGGTATAATTCCTAGGGTTTGGGACCCGGCCCATAATGGAGACCACTCGACTGTGGGCTCATTTCCCATAGGTTACACAGATAAACACTCAACCCCTAGGGGTAATCTACTTTAAATGTAAGTGTAACTGCCTTACCCTTCTCGGGGCTTATGTTGGCGATACTTGACCCCTGTGTATAGCAAGGAAGAGGAGTAGCAAGCCTTCCCGTACTTGGGGCTTAATAGTCTCCCAAACAGCGTTACCCATCCCAGGGGCTATGGAGATGGACACTTGACCCAAGGGTAACCTTTAAATAGACTGCCTTTCCCTTCTCAGGGCTTATGTTGGCAACACTTGACCCCTGTATAGCAAAGAAAAGGAACGGGCCTTGCCCTTCTCGGGGCTTGAGGTGGCAGCTCTTGGCCCCTGACGGTATGAGTAAAATTAGCCTTTCCCTTCTCGGGGCTTGTGTCGGCAGCACTTCACCCCTGCAGGTAAATGAATATCAATTTTAGGGCGGAAGTACCCAAGGGTTACCTTTTAAATGTATGGATACAATGCTGATTTGGTCGAGGCGTCAAAACAAGCACAAAACAATACAAACAACCAATAGGGATTATTCACAGCGTTACCACTCAGTCACTAGAGTACACTGTAACTGATAAGTATATACAAGTAAACATAACTAATAAACTTGATAAAAAAGCTAATCTGTCCCCTTCGATTAGCAATACTATGAGGAGGCTTCAAGGTCCAGGGAGACTAGTAATAAGGAAGTTCAAGGAGATAAACAAAAGCTACCAGCAGTGTCCTTGAAGTCCAAATTTTTTTGCCTGCAGCGAACAGCTTGAGTAATGTAGGATGCAATGTCTTTTATGTCCTGAGGTGAAGTGCTAGTTAACAACAAACATAGCAAGAGCTCTGTAGAAACGTCCGGAAACCTTTGAATAAATGGCAACAGATATTTTTCCCTCAAGGCATCGTAAAGATGGCACGAGAAAAAGATATGGGTGACTGTCTCGACCGCTGCGTGGTCGAATGGCCAAACCCTATCCAGGAAGGGCATTCCTTGAATCCGTCCCTCAAGAACCCGGGAGGGGAGGGAATTTACACGAGCCCTAAAAATAATCCTCTTGGCTCTAATTGTAATAGGGGCACCCAAATAGGCGGGGATCTGTCCCTGGGCAGGCATCCATGTCAAGTAGGAACTGACATGAGGAGAGGAGTTAATAACGGCTATTTCTGTCTGCCTATTGATATCGTTTGCTCTTATCTGGATTTCTTTCCAAATTGCCCCTAATGGTTTGTGTCCCAGGTACTCAACTGAGAGTCCTATGGTACGTAGATAAGAGCAAATTTTCTGTTGCCAGCGACTGGCCCATATGTCCTTCAGCATCTCTTTGACTAACTCAGAAGTACAGACATAGTGGATTTTCCACCAGAATTTTAGGGCAGATTCGACGGCTTATTGGGCCCAGCCTTTCTGTCCCAATTCCAGCTGGAGCATGGCTCGAGGGATACCAATAGGGTTACCAAGTAAGGCTGAGAGGTATTTAGCCTGGACTGGATTTAATCGGTGGTCGTAGAATACAGCCCACAATTCTGCTCCATATAGTAGTTGCCCACAAACTTTAGCGTTAAACACCTGTAAGGCAGAAGAGATGGAATCTCTGCCCTGCCTGGTAAAAAAACTAAGTAGGGCATAAAGAGAGCCCTTGATTGCCAGAATTGCCTCTGAAACGTGTTCCCTCCAGCTACCAGATTTGTGGAAGAGCAGTCCCAAATACCGGTAGGAGGTCACTTGTTGAATTGTGTGGCCCCCTATCTCCCAACTGTATACCTTCCTTCTATTGGTAAATACCAGGACTTTAGATTTTGAATAATTTATTGTTAATTTATTGGATTTACAGTAGTTTGAAAAGGCCCGCATCTGTCTCATAAGTCCTATGCGGGTTTGGGAAAGAAGGGCAATGTCGTCGGCGTACAAGAGACACCCCCACAG
This sequence comes from Sphenodon punctatus, assembly GCA_003113815.1. Classification (NCBI taxonomy): domain Eukaryota; kingdom Metazoa; phylum Chordata; class Lepidosauria; order Sphenodontia; family Sphenodontidae; genus Sphenodon; species Sphenodon punctatus. Next base: position 897,681 of record QEPC01001476.1, on the reverse strand, counting down.
ACCTGGTTGCAACCTTGGGGGGGAAATGTCCCTTGCAAAGGAACGCTGAGGTTTTAATTGGTTGGTTATTGGAAGGCCTACCTTGCAACGGTCAGCTAGGGGTACAGGGGAAAGATGATTAAGGCTATGTACAAGGAGGAAAGGAACATGGGGAAAGACGGACACACACACATTCCCATTTTACAGATGGGGAACTGAGACTGAGAGGTTGTGACTTGCCCAAGGCCACCTAGTGAGTTCATGGCTAAGGCAGGATTTGAATCCTGGCTTCCCAGGTCCAAGTCCAGCATATTATGCAGTACAGCACACTGGTTCCATATACTGATTTTGTAACTGTTTTGATGTACAACTGAATAGAGCTTCTGCACTAGATTTGGCACATCACTTTGCTATCTTGGAGGATAAACATACTTACAGATCTATCTTGATATAGATACGTATCTGTAAATATCATTTTTAGATTCTTATTAATTGTACATATTTAGTATGTTTAATGGTGAATGGTATTGCTTATTTACTAGAGAAATAACTTTTTGCTCATGATTTGTTTCAAGCTGCCTTTAATTCAAAATTTGATAGATGCTCATGTATTCAATATATTACTATTAAATATTTTACTAGATCATAATTTAGGCTTTAACATATTTTGAATTTCATTGTAAATAAGTATATTTAAAAAAAATACTATAACATCTGGATAAATTTTAATCTTTTCAAACAAACAAAATAGTGGCTTTCCCCCCATATGAATTACTTGATTCCTAAAAAAACAAAAAAACAAAACAAAAAAAACAACCCTAAAAAACATGTACCTAAATTCCAGCAACGTTGGGCTGGATGTATTCTCATGCAGGGGGAAAGGCATGGGGGTTGCTCGATCAAAACTTCACAAATAATTTTGATCCAGCCAGCAGGTTCTGTGGACTCTTGATCCTGTGACTTTCAGGAGACAAGGGAATCATTAACACTTTATTATACCATCAGGCGAGAAAGCAGTGATTCACTGCAGAAGGGTGGGGATGTGGCACCTTTTACTTTAAAAAGTTTGGGATAAGCACTGCTGTCAAAGAACAAAGAAAGCTAACACGCAGGCAGGAGGGAGCTGTGTGCCTGAGAACAAAAGGAAAACAAAAAATGTAGGAAGGACATGAGTGTGTTTGAGAAATGATTCTTTAGCATGCTGAAAGAGACTGTCACTACTTCCACCTGGGATCCTCTGAGTGACTTAGTACTAGTGCCAAAGTCAATGAATGCACACACCTGATAGTTTTAATTTTTTTAGTAGGCTGAATTGTAACTTGAACCATCAGTCCTTCACATTCAAAGATATGTGTACACAGAGCCTTGCATACCAAAACCCTTTTGTTTTCTAGCTTAGCCCCCAAGTCAGTTAGTGGGCTATTACAAATGTAATAGCACATAAGCAGGTGGAAATTCATGCAAATTATGGGTGGTATGAAGGGTACCTATTTTTCGCTGTCAAATGTTGGAAGGTATGTAGGGCCGGCCTCAGGGTTTGTGAGGCCATGTGCGAAGTCTTGGTGCGGGGCCTAATTATGGTGCGGGGCCTCTGGACAGGAAGGATTCCCATTCTCCACCCTTCCGAGTAGCCTGAAGAAGCATGGCCTCCCCATGCTTCTCCCCCTGGTTTGGCACCCCTTGGCTGTCTTACCTCGTGCTCAGCCGAGTGGCCATAGACAAGCATGGCCTCCCAGTGCTTCCCCCCCCCCTCCCCCCCACTGAGCATCTACTGGAGTGGTTCCACTGCAGGGGCAGCCGGGCAGGCAGTGAGGCAGGCACAGAGAGACTGACTGCATCCACTGCCTTACCGGGGGAGGGGGTGAACTTAGCCAGCCTGGCCTCCAGGGCCTGTTGCTTCTTGTTGCCGGTGCCGCCTGTACCTTGTGCACACATGTAGTGCAACCGGTCCAGAGGTGCTGCTCTCAAACACAAGACACCCAAAATGCAGCGAGCCTATTAAGTGCATTATGCCATGAAATAGACATATAACCAGTTCAGTTGTGCTCCTATAATCAATTCATACTGCCCCCACCCCATAACCAGTTCATTTGCGCCCCCGGGGCAGCAGTGTGAATTGATTGGGGGCGGGGCGCAAATGATCTGGTTATGGGGTGGGGGTTTAAAGACAGTATTCCTGTTAGCAATAACTTCATTAAAAAGAGTTTGTGAAATAGCAGCCATAATGATCTCAGATCCATATTTTTTAAGATAGAATAGATATTGCTTTACATCCTAAATTCCTACCTAAGATAGTATAAGACAGATAGTTTTGGGAATGTGGCTCTTTTACATAGGCCTCTCCCACCCATGAACACACAGATTTCTGTGTGTTCATTGGTGGGGGAGCGCCGTGTGAACAGTGTGGCGCACGCGCCCACGGTGAGTGGAGGCGCACGCATCCGCCTAACACACGTTCCCACTCACCCTCCACTCGTCCCCACACACGGAACAACTAGGGAAAATGGCGGTTACTCAGTGGGTGTGGATGAGTGGGGATGCGCGTGCGGCTGTGTGCACGTTCCGTCCATGCACCGATGTGCCCAAGGACCCCCCAACCAGTGGAGCTATGTAAAAATGGCCTGTGAGGAGCCACTTGAAGAAGAACAGAAGGTTGCTGCCTTGTAAACAAGGTTCTTCCAGATGGCTCCTAACATTCTCACAACACCCACCCTTCCAGCCCCGCATGGAATTTTCTTATATTCCTAGAAAGGGTTGGAAGGAACTGTCATTCTGAGGGG
>QEPC01001476.1:884857-894865 GCA_003113815.1 Sphenodon punctatus | reverse complement strand
GTACATGTAAAATAAATGTGGTCTATTATTGAATAGGGTGAGCATGCACAACCCAGTTGTGAGAATGTGGGGAGCCATCTTGAAGAACCTTCTTTACAAGGCAACAACCTTCTGATCACTCACATTGGGAGGAATTTGTAAGCAAACAGCTTTATCTCCCTGTCCCGTTGGGTATTTCTGCTGCTGCTCAGGCAGTGGCAGGTGAGGGATGGGGACCAGAGCCAGGGAGGGGAAGCAGAAGAACTTACTGGGGGAGAAGCCGCCTGTAGCCTGCCTTGCAGCCAGGCAAGCGTGAGACCCCAGCTCGCCGTGGGGCCATGTGCAGTCTCACATGTGGCACATGCCTGGGGCATGCCCGGTATGCAGCCCCATCTGGGGTCCCGACCCCTAGCTCTAGAATCTCTACTGTAGTACCTCTCTGGTAAAATTCTGGCATAACTTTCTGAGCCCATTCACACCTTTTTCCAGGCACATGTTCCTTAATTTGAGATAGGTTTGCCCTGTACCAATGCAATCGCGCATCAGTTGATGATTTCCATTTCACTACCATGTCTCTCTCTCTCTCTCCCTCTCCCTGTGGTATTTTCCACAACACAGAGAGCATAGAGGAATGCCCAGGATGTTCTTATATGCAGTGTTCCAGGAGTAGCATGAAGTCAAGGATTCCCTGCTCCACAACTCTCTGTTCACACCTTTATGATCACTACGACTTGGGCAGTGACAAACAAGAGATGAAATTTTGGGGACAGAAAGCTTGCTTCAGTATAATCCATTCATGTAACACTGGGTGAAAACGGGCATGACGCTAACTGCACTTTAACACCGTTTTGACATTTCTTATGCATGTTGTAGGGTTGCATAGGGCACCAATACAGCATAAGAAATGATAGCACAGTGTTAAAGTGGAGTTTGCGTTGTGTCTGTTTTCACCCACTGATCAACACAGGTTTGCTTGTACCACAAACCCTTTACACTCCACCCTTACAGGCGAAGCCAACATGGAACCCGCGTTGGCTTACCCTTCTTGGAGGAGACTGTGAATGCTCTCTTAAATATTGCACAATGACGGAGAAGCAGGCTGCTTGTGCTCATAAGTTTTGTTTCTTTAATTTGTATTTCATAATATTTTATCCTGTGCCCTCCTGCACCATAGGAGCTTATGGTGGTGTACAACAATCATTCAAATAAAACGATAAATACCAGCTAAAAATACCACCGCAACCACCTTTCCATCTCCTCCCCAAAGGCCTGGCGGAACAGCCAGGTCTTACACTGTCTCTGAAAGAAGGGGAGGTCCGGGGTCAAGCGGGCCTCTGTCGGGAGGGAATCCCACAGCGTAGGTGCAGCCACCGAGTACGCCCTCCCCATTGTCACCACCCTGAGGACATTGAGTCGGTTGTCTCTGGCCGACTTCAAGGGTCGTACCATGGCCCGGGGCATGAGGTAGACCCCGCAGGTAGGCGGGGCCCAGACTGTTTAGGGCTTTAAAGGTCATTACCAACACCTTGAATCGAGTCTGGAAGACAATAGGCAGTCAGTGCAGAGAACGGAGCACTGGTGAAATGTGCTCGCAACGACCTGTCCTTGTTAGAAGATGGGCCGCTGCATTCTGCACCAGCTGCAGTCTTCGAATTGTCACCAGGGGTAGCCCCGTGTAGAGTGCTTTACAGCAGTTCAATCTCGAGGTGATGAAAGCATGGATGATGGTGGCCAGGTCGGAGTCCGAAACATACGGCCATAGCCAACGTACCAGATGTAATTGGCGAAAGGTGCTCCCCACCACAACTGCCATCTGGAAGTCCAGGCGGAGCTGTGAGTCAAGAAGCACCCCCAGACTATGAACCTGGATGGCTAATGGGGCAGACCCCGTCAATGACAGGAGCTACCCCCCACCCCCCCAGCCTTCCCCCCCCAGCATTACCTCCGTCTTGTTGGGATTCAATTTCAGATGGCTCGCCTTCATCCAATCCCCCACAGCCGCCAAACACTGGGTAAGTAACAAGACTGCCGAGTCTGGGTCTGCAGAAAAAGAGAAGTAAAGCTGTGTATTGTCGGCGTACTGATAACCGCGTACGTCAAACCTTCGCACGACCTTGCCTGACGGCTGCATGTACACATTGGACAGGAGAGGGGACAGAATAGAAGCCTGCATGACTCTACATGTAAGATCCTGGGGAGATGATAAACACTCCCCAAGGACCACCCGCTGAGTTCTTCTGGCCAGGAATGAGTGGAACCATTCAAGAACCGCTCCTCCCACCTAGCCCAGTCCCGCAGACGAGCCCCTAGCATCTCGTGTCAACGGTATCAAATACTGCAGACAGATCTAGTAAGATCAGAAGAGATGATCTTCCCTGATCTAATTCATGGCGCAGGTTGTTGACCAAAGCCACAAGCACAGTCTCAGTGCCAAACCCAGAATGAAAGCTGGACTGCAAGGGATCCAGAAAATGGATCTGATCCAGATGCCCCTAAAGCTACTGAGCCACCACCCGTTCAATAACCTTCCCTAAAAAGGGAAGGTTAGAGACTGGTCAGTAGCTGGTAGGGGAGCCAATGTCAAGAGATGGTTTCTTGAGCAGAGGCCGCACCATCGACTCTTTAAGGCGGTCCACTCTGCCCTCCTTAAAGAAGCCATTGATAACCCCGGCCAGCAATGGCCCCAAGGTCTCCTGTCAAGCCTTAACCAGCCAGGACAGACATGGATCTAATTCACAACAGGTGACTCTAACTGCTCCAAGGACATCCTCCGCATCAGCGGGCGACTCCCACTGAAATTGATCCCATGAAATCCGACCAGGCGGTGCTTCCATAATCTCAAGTTCACTATCTGCTGTAAGTGCGGTGTTGAAATCGTGATGGATCTGAGCGATTTTATCCACGAAAAAGTCAACAAACATGTCACAGTGAGTACTGCAAGATTCCAGTTCTAGGCAGAGAGAGGCCGGACTGACCAGCCTCTGCACCACCCAGAAAAACTCAGCTGGACGTGACTTTGCAGATGCTATGAGGGTAGCAAAGAACTCCTTCTTTGTTGCCCGCACAGCAACAGCATAGGCTTTTAAACTAGCTTTATGCTGCAATCGGTTGGCTTCAGTACGAGTACGGCGCCACCGTCGCTCCAACCGCCACCCCTCCTGCTTCATCCACCACAGATCCTCTGTAAACCAAGGGGATCTGCATTGTCAACATCCAGGAAGTGGATGCCTGGGAGCCGATCGGTCAGTGGCCTCCGTCAGCAAGATGTTCTAAAAAGCTACAAGGTCATCGAAATTGGGAGGTAATTCCCATAGAACATTCCCGGGACGTCTCTGGTTCCATAAGTCTCCGGGGGCGAACCAACCGAACTGGTTCCACACCCCTCCAGTTTAGTTACATGAAGGTTGTATAGTATTAATCCATTAGCACTTAAGGGGATAAGTGACCAAAAATATATTCATCAACACTTAATAAATTGACTGAAGCATAGCAGTTTTGTTTGCTTCTATTGTGAGTTGGTCTGACTGACAAGCAATGACTCAGCTAATCTGCACTTTAGAGTTGTTTACATGCTCAGAAGGTACAGCTGGTGAATGTTAAGAAATCAAGGAATCTTTCCATTGTCTAGACACAGTAGAGAGCTGTTTTTATGTTGTCCTATTACTTTTAAAATCCTAGTCCATATTAACTCTTAAAGTTCATTCACACAACACTCTCATGGTGGGGAGTGGCACAAACCCAGGTTCTGAGTGTTATGTGAAATTTTGAGTACAGGAAGTGGAAAGGATTTGATTTCTGAGCTCTCCTTCTCTGCCTCCGAACACACAGGCTTGGCTTGCACGGATCCGATTCTAACTAGTAATGGTATCATGTGACTAGATTTCCCCAGCTTTAGTTATCGATGCATCATTTCCTGTTTGTTGCTTCCTACGTCCAAGTGACTATAAAGATGTGGCCAAAGACTGTCTCCCTCCAGAACATTGCATGCAGGGATATCTAAAACCCATTCCTCCATGCCATTTGCATTGTGGGAAATCTCACAGGAAAGTAGGAGGGAAGAGAGGGAGGGCAGTGAAATGCATGGGAAATCAGCAGTTGAATGTATATATTGCTACTAGACAAGGCAAAACCAGGTTAAACAACATGTGGTGAGTTTACAAGGAGGATGAATGTTGTGTCTTAATCCTTCAGGAAGCAGAACATAAGTGGTGCCATACTGGGTCAGACTTGTGGTCCATCTAGCCCAGCATCCTGTCTCTGACAGCGGCCAGCTCCGGTAGCTCAGAGAAGTACATGTACAGGTCATGGAGGTCTGACTTATCTCATGCTAACCGCTCTCAGCTACTGGTATCCGGGGTTTAACCCACAACTAGTAGGCGTCTACGACTCTATTCTCTAAGAATGTATTTAATATTTGTTGGCAGCTAGTTATGCTTCTGGCTTTCACAGCCTCCTTTAGCAGTGAATTCCACAACCATATTGTCCACTGTGTGAAAAAGTACTTTTTGTTTGTTTTAAAACTGCTGCCATTTAACTTCAGAGAGTGTCCCCTTGCTCTCTTATTGTGAGAAACAGAAAACAACACTTCCTATTTCTCCATGCCACTCATGATTTTATAAACTTCTATCTTATCCCCCTTAATTGCCTCTTCTCCAAGCTAAACGGCACCAACTTCTTGAACCTCTCTTCATATGGAATTCGATCAATCCCTTCTGTCATCCTTGTTGCCCTTCTCTGAACTTTTTCCACTTCTATATCTTCCTTGAGATGGGACAACCAAAACTGCACACAGCATTCAAGTTGGAGTTGTACCAAAGGTTTATATAGTGGCATTATGATACTTTCCCTTTTATTTTCTATTCCTTTTGCAATAATGCCTATCATTTGGTTTGCCCTTTTGTCTGCTGCTGCATGCTGAGCTGATATCTTCAAGGAACTATCCACAATTAATCCAAGATCCTTCTCCTGAGTGTTTGCACCCAGATTTGAACTTATCATCACGAATATATACTGAGGATTATTTTTCCCTATGTGTATCATCTTGTACTTCCGAACATTTAATTTTGTTTGCCATATCGTGCAAGATCCCTCTGTAGTTCCTCAGTCTTCCTGGGTCTTAATTATCTTGAATTATCTTGAATAATTTGGTGTTATCTACGAATTTAGCCACCTCACTGTTTACCCCATTTTTGGGATCATTAAAGAACTTTAGAGTAGTTTTCTCAGTACTGACCCCCTGAAGCACTCCACTGTCTACCTCTCTTCAACTTGAAAAATTACCATTTATTCCTACCCTTTGTTTCTTATTTTTTAGCAGCTACCAATCTGTGACAGAACCCTTCCTCTTATCCCATGACTACAGCTTGCTCAAGAGTCTCAGGCGAGGGACCCTTTCAAATGCTTTTTGAAAATCCAAATATACTATATCAACAGGACTGCCCCTATCCACATGCTTGTTGACATTCTCATACAATTCTAATAGATTAGTGGGGCATGACTTCCCTTTGCTAATACCATGCTGATTTTTACTCATCCAAATCATGCTTGTCAATATGCCTAGTTAATTCTGTTTTAACAATGGTCTTCACCAATTTGCCTGGTACTGATATCAGGCCTACTGGTCTGTAGTTTCCAGGGTCACCTCTGGAGCCCTTCTTAAAAATGGGTGTTGCATTAGCTAACCTCCACTCGTCTAGCACAGAGGAGGATTTTAACAATGTTACATACCACTGATAGTAGTTCAGCAATTTCAAATTTAACTTCTTTCAATACCCTTGGATGAATACCATCTGACCCAGGTGACTTGCTATTATTTAAATTGTTGATATGCAATAAGACCTTTTCTGGTATGTTGCTAATTTTAGATAATTTGAACAGATATGAATTGACTTAGTGTTTGCAACATAATACAATATTTTTTAAAAATAAAGACATTTCAGTTCTCAAGAACAGGGGTTGGGAACCTGTGCATTTCTGCAGATCGGGGTGGGAACAGCTGGGCTGGTTATGGACATGGGGATGGGGCATGCTTTGATGAAAGGTGGTGTGGGGAAGGACCAGAGTAGGGGAGGCGAGGCATGCTCAAACACAAGAGAACAGGGTCTGACAAGCCTGACAGAACACTCTGCTGAAGAGTGGGGCAGGACCTGCCCACTGACAAAGTGCAGACCAACCTTCTGGGCCCTGTCCCACCTCCCTGTCGTCTTCCCAGATTACTCCATGGGCCGGACCAAAATCCAGCAGACTGGATGTGGACTCCAGACAGGGGTTCCCTATCTCTGCTCAAGAACCTAATCACCGTGTGTACATGAAGTATGTCTTTGTTTATCTCTCGGTACTGTGACAAGGACCACGATCGGACCACTGCACCCAAGATCCAACAGGACCTTATGGGGAAAGCATATAGGTTTTTACCGTGTGTTAAGCCAAGGCTCAATAGTTGAGCTGTAACAGACTCCCACACTACATTCAGCACAGAGGGGACTCAGTCAGCTTTCATGGGGTGGGGAAGTGTTACATTTTGTTAGTGCAACTTTAACAGAATATCCATATCTAAGAAATCCAGTAGGGAAATTGCTAAATCCCTTGTCTCTTGGTTCAACTTTTGTTTTTCTAGGGTCTTGTTTCCACAAAGTGATGCTGTTTGGATTAGAATAGAAACTCCTGCGATAGCAACTCCCTTCAGAATAGAACATATGAAACACTTTTCTTTCCTTCTTACTTGGAGGACATCCAGGGATGCAGTGGCTCAGATTTTTTCCCCTATGCATTGTGGTTAATTTCAGGTGATCCACAGTCTGGGATGCACATGAATATGGTTAGAGTACTGTTTTCCTCCTGAAGCATTCACCCACCTCCTACCCTAGGAGTTAGTACCTACATCCTTCAGAATATCACCTCCTCCCCCAAGTTTGTGTGAATGAACTTCCAGCAAACCAAGGCCCATGGAATCTAAAAATAAACATCTATTAAAACTGCATCATAATGGGTGTGTGTGGATGGTCTTAGTCCATCACTGACTTTCAAAACACTCTAGTTGGGTAGAGAGTAACATGTGATTCTGATACCAAAGTATTAATTTACATACCTAACTCGTGCTGTATAGTGGTATACACAACCATTTTATGATAAGCTTAAAGAGGAGCACCTTGCCAGTCATTATATTCCAAGCAAGATTGTCCACTTATAGCTTGTACCATGCAGGTGAGGTGGCTGGACAGCAGCAAGCCCCATAACACAGCAACAGTGCAGGCAAGGCCTAAAAGTAGTAATATGAAAAAGAAACACAACTGGAAATATGATACAAAAAAGGAAAATGCCCCAGTCTCTACCTGGACATTATTGACTAGTCTAATTTCAATGAAAATCCACTTTAATTTGGTCAAAAAATACATATCGTGTATGTCTCTTGACCAACACCAATACTATAAGAATAGTAAAGCTTTTCTTTCCCTATCAAGAAATAAGGATGGTGAACATATTTAATAGGGGTGTGGATTTGGATTAATCTGTACCGAACTGCATCGCTTGAGCAAAATGGCCACCAGACCATTCTGAACATGCTTGTCTTTTTCAAAATGGTAGTGGCAGCATTGCTGCAATTTTGGAAAAGGTCAGCCAGTCTGCACATGCGCAGAGGCTATTTGCACATGTGAAGGACAACTGTCCTATTCCAAAATTGCACTGATGAAAAGGGCATGCATGCACAGAACGGTTCAGTGGCCATTTCTGCATGTTATTATTTTGTTAAAATTATTTTTAAAATTTAAATACAGACCTGTAATAAAAATTAAATCAATAAATTGCAGATTTGAATCTGTAATGGATCTGAATCTGCAATTTCCTCTGAATGCCCACTCCTAATATTTAATATAAATGTATGACTTCCACCAAGTGCTAGAGCTTTTTAAAAGATAAGCAAAGTCTATTTGTTTAAAAATTTTACCTCGCCCTTCCCCTAAGGCTCAGGGTCTCTTGCAATATTAAAAACATACAATATGTTAAGATTCCTTAAAAGCAAAAGAGAATGAAACAAAAAACGTGGCACGCTCTAAACCCACCCACCTCAGCCCCAATCTGTGCCTGCCAAATGCTTTGCCAAAAAGAAAGGTTTTACATTGTCTCAAGAACATGCTCAGGCTTGGGCTCTGATGGACCTCTGGTGTGGGGGAAGGGGGAGTTCTATAATATTGGGGCCACAACTAAGAATGCCTCTATGGGCCCTTGTCATTTGAACGAAATTCGCAGATGGTACCCGAAAGTGTCATCCTGGCTAACTGCAGGGGTTGCAGTGGAGCATGGTAGGAAAGGCAGCATTTCAGATGCGTGGGATCCAGCCTGATAAGGGTGTTAAAAGTCAAAACCATCACCTTGAATTGTGTATAGAAAGCTATAAGAGGCCAGTGCAGACTAAAGTACAGGTGTAATGTTCTTACAGCAACCCATCCCTGAAAGGAACTGGGCTGCCGTGTTCTGCACCAGCTACACACAGCTTCTGAACAGTCATCAAGGGCAGTCCCATGTAGAGTGCATTGCAGTAACCTGGTGTTTTGGCAGAGGTCTCGGAAACAATGGGTTTTGGAAGGTGATGCTTTATAGGGATGTATGGAGCAGCTCTCCGTTCCTGAAGCTATTGGTTTAGGCTGCTTGCAGTTAGGCAGAAATCATTACATCGCTTATGCTTGGTTAATGTTTCCAAGCTTTTTGCACAAGGCACTGAAACTTTAATAAACTGTAACCCTTTAAGTGATTGTGTCTCAAATGTTGTAATTTATGCTTACGCAGTACGCTCAGTTGGAATAGTTGGGATAAAAAGCCTGAAGCACTAGTACTTGTCAAAGGGTTAGGAACAACCCAACTACCTGCTGTTGTTGTTTATTTTACCAGTCATCTGAGGAAAGCTTTATGAAGTGTGAAAGCCTCTATGCTCTCTCGCCAACAGAAATTGATCCAGTAAAGGGTATTCGATTTAAAATAAAATAAAATAAAAAATAACGAATAAAGCTAAAAGTAACTCTAAAAATAGCTAGCTAAAACAATCTCAGAAGTATATCTTAAGAGATCAGAATGAATTTTAAATCCTCTTTGAAGTTATTTCTTCCAGCCATGCTATCTTGTGCTATAATCAGTTATGAATCTCAGCTTTTTTTATTTTAAACAGTGTAAGCCTCTAGCCTTCATTGTTGTGCAAAAACCTTGAAAATGTTAACCGCGCATAGGCAATGTAACGATTTCTGCCTAACTCTGCAAACAACCTAAACCAATAGCTTCAGGAAGCGTGAGCTGCTCCATACGTGCCTATACAGCATCACCTTCCGAAACCTGTTGTCTCGGAGCTCCCTGCCAACATCACCCGACCAGAGGCAGGAAGAGTGCAGTGGATTGGGTCTCTTTGAATATCTTGTTCAGATTGTCTCCTGTGCATAGGCAACCCGTAGGGAGGGCATGGGGTGGCATATGCTCGTAGAAAGCAGCATGGGGTGATGCTGAACGCGAGGCCGGTTGTCAATAGGTCATCTACCATCCGGGAGTTAATCCCGGAGTGGGACACCGACCTCGTGTATTACAGAGACCTGACTGGTCTAGTTCCAGCTGGGTTCTCTGTGCATTATCAGCCTCGGCTGGAGGGACAGGGTGGCGGTGTAGCCATTGTTATCAAGGATGCATTGTCTTTTAGGAGATATCCGGTGCAGGCTCCACCAGTTGTTGAGTGCCTCCATCTTGTATTGGATTTGGCTGGGAGCAGATTAGGGGTGCTGCTGGTGTACCATGCACCCAACTGCCCAGCGGCATCCCTACGTGCTCTTGCTGATCTGGTGTCAGATGTGATCCTCCGGACCCCTAGATTAGTGGTCCTGGGGGATTTTAATATCCACACTGACACTGATCTTGGAAGAGCGAGGCATGAGTTCATGGCCTCCATGACAACCATGGGCCTGTCCCAAATCATCTGTGGCCCCACACATGAGGAGGGACATACACTGGATTTGGTTTTCTGCACTGGCCTTGAGGCGGGGGGTCAGTTAGTAG
>QEPC01001476.1:855528-873934 GCA_003113815.1 Sphenodon punctatus | reverse complement strand
TGCACTTGAGACCTCGCATCTTCATGAATGTTAGACCCCTTGTCTCTCCCTCTGTTCCCCTTCCTAAGTCTCTCCCCCAGCTCCTGTCTCTCAGATTGTAAGCCCTAGGGGCAGGGGCCGTGTCTATTTTATTACTTTGCAAAGTGCCAGGTATGCTATATAAATGTTTGTTAATAATAATAATAATATTATTATTTATATAATGCTTTCAGTACTTGCAGTGCCTTGCAATTTGTATCTCATTCGCCCCCACAACGACCGTGTAAGGTATATCATTATTTTACAGGTAAGGCGATAGTGACTTGCCTAAGAGCAGCCAGTGAGTTCATGGTTAAGATGGCATTTGAACCTCCGTGTCCCAGGTTCAGTTTAGTTTACAGTTTAAATTTATTGAACTAGCTGTGAGGCTATGTCAAACAAAACAGTTACAATACAAATAAATCTCAGTAGCACATAAAACCATATATAAAACCAACTCAAAATCGGAACTTTAAACCACTATATTACCAATTACATCTGCCAGGGGACTAAGCACTGACCTGTAGGACCCTACTTATCTTTCCCTGGATTTTGGCTGCAGTAACCGCAAATGCAACAACTGCCATTGTGATATGCTCTCTTCAGTCATTCAACAAATAAGATAACAGTTGTCTTGTGGGCCTAGAAGCATCCACTTTAACATAGTAAACCATCTCCTACGAGGTTGATCATAAAGGGAGCAAAACAAAAGATAATGAGCCAGATCCTCCACTGAGCCCTCTCCACATACACACAGCCTGTGCGTGTAATCCAGCCCTAAATTCCAACCCTGTACCGCTGATGTCTGCATGGACTGCAGCCTCAAAGCTGCACAAGCTGTCCACAATGCTGATGAAGATAGGGTCGTCTGATATCGAATCCCCCTCAATGCCTGGGATCCAATACCTATACCGTGGAGCAATTTTGGAAACCTGAGCTCTAGCCCTGGCTGTTTGTAACATTTGATCAAACATACCTTTCTTTAGCAACTGCTTGGTTGCCACCAGTGGCCAGGTAGTCAAAAAATCCATAGAGAAGCCCAAAGACCTTATAGTCGGTATTACATGCGCTGCCTATGAACCATCAGCAATATTGGGACCAGCCAATTCCTCCTGCAGACATTGTTTAGCAAGAGCGGAGTCAGGTAACAGAGATACCTTTTTCCAGTAGCAGAGTAATGACAAATTGATTCTCAACCCAATCTGGCTGCTCCCCATCTCTAAATAAAGTAGATCAGATGGTAATGAGGGTGGAGCCCCCACAGTGCCTGAAGAAATTTATTTGACTAAATTTACACTCCCCCGTCCCCAGAACTGTGCCCTATAGCAAAGTTGAAATGTCACCTTCGACTCAAAAACAATAAGCGTTGGTTTAATGGATCCCCCTCTGTTGATGTAAACAAATGTAAGTAGTGCATGCATCGAGGACGTAGCCAACTGCCGAATATACTTAATATGGTGTCCCCTGGATCCTGTAGCTGAAAACACTATCCCCAGATATTAGAATAATCTCACTTGCTCAAGCCAACATCCATTAAGGACCCAGGAATATAGCCTATGCTGCAACGCAAATGCCACAACATTTGGTTTTGCTATAGTTGATCTCTAATTTCTCCGTCTGGCGAAGTTCCTCAAACTTCTGCACAATGCAGGAAAGGCCCAACCTTTCCTGTGATAGAGTCTGAGCTAAAAGACAACCTTGCCGTACACCCCTGTTAATCATAATCCCATTGGAAAGGGTCCCTTTGCTGTCCACGCGAACTCTTAATTCTGTCTCTGTATGTAAAGATTTAATCAGGAGTAATAGCCTCCTAGCAATGCACAACTCTCTTAATTTCCTCCACAGCCTATACCTGTTGATTTTATTGAAGTCTGAGGACAGATCCATGAAGGCTGCAAATAATGGTTGTTTCCTCTTCAGATATTTATCAATGAGATGGGCAAGTACCAAACCATGATCAATGGTTGACCTATGGGAGCGGAACCCTGTCAACTCTTCAGCCAACAAGCCCTTTCCCTCAACCCATGCCATTAATTTATCTGGCAATAAGCTTGAATAAAGTTTGGCAACTACGTATAGCAAGGTGATTGGTCTATAATTTCGTGGGCCCGTCCTATCCCTTTTTTAATAAACTACAATTTAATGGACATGTACAATTGTAATTGTCATAGGAAATTAGCAGAAATAAAAGTTGCATAGAGACAAACTATGAAGACTATTGGAGGTATGGGGAGAAAATGAAAAGATTACGACAGCAGAAGCTGTTACCAGATGTAACGCTAGCTACTTGTTCTGGCTTTAAACATGCATTTGGTCATTACTTCTGTTTGTACAAATAAAATACGCATGCTTAATGCTGTTTGAGATCTGAAAAATGATATAATCTTAGAGTTGTATGGGACCGCAAAGGTCATCTAGTCCAACCCCAGCTTCAATGTGGGATGACTACAACTACATCATCTCCAGCCTCTTTTTGAAAACCTCCAGCATCAGAGAACCTACAACCTCCCGAGGCAGCTTGTTCCATTGCTACCCACACTGTGCAAGTTTGTCAATGAGAAACTCTTGTGAAAGCCTATCGAACCCTTTGCTGAACATCAAGATATGTTGCATTCCCCGTTCCCCTCATCCACTTGTTACTCTATCAAAGAAGGAGACAAGATTAGTCTGGCATGACTTGATCCTGACAAATCCATGCTAGCTACAAGCAATCACTTAATTGTCATCAAGGTGCTCACAGATGGATTGTTTTATAATCAGTTCTAGTATTTTAAGCTAGATCCTATAAAGATGGGAGTTAATAGCCCACAGATAAGTACAAAGGTGCAGGACCCATGTAATAGGAGAGGGTTCTGCTGCATTGATATAGTGCGCAGGACTAAAAATAATGGGCTCAAGCTGCAGGAAGGTATATTTTGGTTAAATAACAAGAAAAACTTCCTAACTGCAATAGTTGTGTAGCAATGGAACAAGTTGCCTGGCTGCCTGGGAGCGGAGCCAGCTCCTGCCACCAGCCAGCAGTAGAGGAGGCCTGGCCACCGGCAGTGGAGCCAGCTCCTCTGCCGGGCAGCCAGGTCTTCTCTCCCTTCTTCTTACAGTTCTGGAGCTTGAAGAAAACGCTGCTGGATCAGCAGCAGCAACGCACATGTGCAGCTGCGTGTAATTGCTCCCCACACATGTGCAGAACAGCTGTCCTCTTTCAAAATGGTGCCAACACTGCTGGCACCATTTTGGATTAGGGCTGTACATGTGCAGAATGGCGTCAGTGGTCATTTTGCACATGTGCGCTGAGCTGCTGCTGATCCGGCAACATTTTCTTCCTATTGACTTCAGTGGGAACAGAAGAACAAAGAATTTGAAACCGAGATGGGCCCAATTCTCGGATCTCTCTGTTTTAACTGAAAGATACACTTTCAGCCTCTTTCCGTTAAAACCAAAACCAAAAGTCCCATCCCTAGTAAATATAGATCTGTCGCGTATACAGATTATTCTGCAGCTGCCCATTTTTGGATAGTTGCGGACTAATCTAAATTTGGAATTCCTGGAGTCCACCCCTAATATTTACAGATCTGAATTCCCCCCCCCACCCCCCAGGGCCCCAAGTGGTACTCACCAGCCTTGAAGGACTTGATTGAAGTGCTGCTGCTGCTGCTGTGAGGGCTCCAGCAGGCCCCCTTGCCTTGATGTCCTCCCTTCTCCTTTAACCAAAGTGACGCTGGCTAAGATGATGTTGCTGCTGTTTTGGTTAAAGGAGGTGACTATTTTGTGCATGCGTAAAACTGCTCTGGTGGCCATTTTGCACATGTGTGATCCAGAGCAGGACGCGCGTAGTGACAAGGAAAGCCTGCCAAAGCCTACATAGTAGTGGCGATGCTTCTATCAAGCTCTCTGAGGATGGTATGTACCACTCTGGGGCCCTGGGAAATAGGAGTGAGGGGAGGTTGGACCCACTGTCCTTGGGCTAGGGATGTGAGGTCGGTGGCTAATAAGTTGACTGCAGTCCGGGAGATGATCCTGGACAAAGCGGTTGACCTCGCATGTGTTATGGAGACCTGACTGGACACTGACCTTGTTCCAGCTGGGTACTCCGTACAGCATCAGCCGCGGCTGGGGGGTGTGTAGCCATTATTTTTAAGGACACCTGATCTCTGAGGAGATTTCCTGTGCAACCTATCATGGATATGGAGGGTTTCCATCTGGTGTTGGATTTGGCTGGAGACAGAGTGGGGGTACTGCTGATATACCGGGTACCCACCTGTACGGCAGTCTCCCTGCCCGCACTGACCTAACTGGTCGTGAGGGACTTTAACATCTACGCCAATGCCAGTCTTGGAGGGGCAGAGTGTGAGTTGATGGCCGCCATGGCAACCATAGCCTGTCTCAGAGAATGGTGGGCCCCACACATGTTGGAGGACATACCCTGGACATGATATTTTGCACCGGCCTTGAGGCGGGGAATCCATTAGTGGGGGAGGTGTCAACAGTGCCCTTGTCATGGACAGATCATTATCTCCTCCGTGCTGGTATCCTGGTGCATGTCGGCCCCTGGGAGAGTGTGGAATCAGTTAGGATGGTTTGCCCCCGACGACTTATGGAACCTGGAAGGTTCCAGACCGCTCTAGGGGATGTTTCCTCTGATCTTGAGGGCTACTCACTCAATGATCTCATGACCATGTGGAATTCCGTGTTGGTGGAGACCATCAACTGGGTGGCTCCCAGGCATCCACTCCCGAACCGTCGACAACACAGGTCCCCGTGGTATACGGAGGAGCTGTGGCGGATGAAGCAGGAAGGGCGGTTAGAGCGACGGTGGCGTCACTCGTGCTGTTTTGTGAGATGAATTTCAGGATGTGTTGCCCTTGGATGTGGGGGATGCTCTTGGGACTGTTCAAGCCACTTATTGTGAATTAGATCCATACCCATCCTGGCTGGTGATAGCCAGCTGGGAGACATTAGGGCCGTTGCTGGCGGAGATTGTCAGTGCCTCTCTTGGGGAGGGCAGGGTGCCTGACTGCCTCAAGAAGGCTGTGGTGCAGCCCCTGCTCAAGAAGCCATCATTGGATATTGGTGTCCTGGCCAGCTATCGGCCGGTCTCTAACTTTCCCTTTTTAGGGAAGGTTATTGAACGGATGGTGGCTTGGCAGCTGCAGGAGCATCTGGACCGGATTAATTTTCTCAATCTCTTGCAGTCTGGCTTTCGTCCAGGATATGGCACGGAGACTGCGCTTGTGGCCTTGGTCGATGACCTCTCCTATGAGTTGTACCAGGGTCGTTTGACCCTGTTGATCCTGTTAGAGCTCTTGGCTGCTTTTGATACCGTTGATCATGAGTTCTTGGTGACTCGGCTACAGGACCAGGCAGGGATTGGCAGGACCGTTCTTGAATGGTTCCGCTCTTTCCTGACTGGGAGAACCTAGCGTGTGGTCCTGGGTGATTTTACATCTTCTTCCCGGGGTCTCACGTGTGGGGTTCCGCAGGGTTCTATCTTGTCCCCTCTCTTGTTCAGGGTGTATATGCAGCCTTTGGGGGAGGTTGTTAGGGAGTTTGGCGTATGGTGTCATCAATATGCTGATGACACTCTGCTATATCTCTCTCTCTCATCCGACTCGGGTCTGGCAGTCTCGGTGCTTACCCAGTGTTTGGCGGCTGCGGGGGATTGATTGAGGGAGAGCCGCCTAAAATTAAATCCCGACAAGACGGAGGAGATGGTGGTGGGGAAGGCCGGGGGAGTGGTGGCCCCCATCATTGATGGGGTCCGTCCTGCCCTGGTATCTCCGGTTCAGAGTCTGGGGGTGCTCTTGGACCCGCAGCTCTGCCTGGATGTCTAGGTGGTGGCTGTGGCGAAGGGGGCATTTCGCCAGTTACACCTGGTATGTTGGCTTTGGCCGTATGTCTTGGACTGTGATCTGGCCATGATCGTCCATACTTTTATTACCTCGAGACTGGACTACTGTAACGCACTCTACGTGGGGCTACTCTTGGTGCTGGTTCGGAGACTGCAGCTGGTGCAGAACGCGGTGGCTCATCTCCTGAAGGGGACGGACCAACGCGAGCACGTTACACCGGTGCTTTGCTCTCTGCACTGGCTGCCGATAGTCTTCCGGACCCAATTCAAGGTGTTGGTGTTGACCTTTTAAAGCCCTAAATGGCCTGGGCCTCACCTACCTGCAGGAGCGCCTAACTCTCCGGATCCTGGGTTAGCCCCTGCGGTTGGCCAGGGCTGCCCTCCTCGAGGTCCCCCTGGGTTTCTCGGGTGTCGACCTTGCGGAGGGTGTTCTCTGTGGCTGCAGCGAGGCTGTGGAACTCCCTCACGCTGGAGATCTGCCTGATCACCGACCTCCCCTCATTCCATAGACAGTGTAAGACCTGGCTGTTCTGCCATGCCTTTCCCAAGGAAGATGGGGTGGGTGCATTGGGTTAGGGTGGGGTAGGGGGTAACTTGTTTTTATTGTGGAATTATAACTGTATTATTGTTGTTTATTTAAATCTGTTTTAACATGTTGTTAGCCGCCCTGATATGCTTTTAGCAGGAGGGGGGCAGCATATAAATTTTATAATAAAAATAAAATAAAAAATAAAGAAGTTACAGGATGGTAGATTTTGGTTAAATATCAGAAAAAAATTCCTAACAGTAAGAGCTGTGCAGCAATGGAACAAGCTGCTTAGGGAGGTTTGAAGCTCTCTGTTGCTGGAGATTTTCAAAAATTGCTAGACAGCCATTTGTTGGGGATGTTGTAGTAGTAGTAGTAGTAGTAGTAGTCATCCTGCATCCAAACAGGGGGGTGAACTAGAGGACCCTTGAAATCCCTTTAAGATTCTATGATTCTATTATCTTCCCGGGTATTGAAGTTGGCTGACTGGTTTATAATTTCCCAGGTCCTCGTGGACCTTTTTCTTTTTTAAAGAGAGGAACAATATGTGCCTGTTTCCAGTCTTCTAGGACCCCCCATCTGTTTTTCAAGAGTTCACAAAGATAATTGACAGGTTCTGAGAGTTCTTGAATGAGTTCTTACCCTAGGGTGTAATTCATCTGTTCCTGAAGAGTTTAATTCATTCAAAATTGCCAGGTATTCCCTTATCACCTCTTCATCTATTCTGGCT
This sequence comes from Sphenodon punctatus, assembly GCA_003113815.1. Taxonomy (NCBI): domain Eukaryota; kingdom Metazoa; phylum Chordata; class Lepidosauria; order Sphenodontia; family Sphenodontidae; genus Sphenodon; species Sphenodon punctatus. Next base: position 866,815 of record QEPC01001476.1, on the reverse strand, counting down.
TGCAGTCATTCCCCCATCATTGTTCATACAACTGTTGGCAGGCTGGACATAGTTTTCCTTTTCTGTGCATACTGAGGCAAAATAGGAGTTGAGAAGTTCTGCCTTCTCTTTGACTCCTATTAGCATGGGGACAGAGAACTGTAGCTGCACTAGAGCATAATATGTGCACTACCGTTATTGGTCTTTGGTCATCTAGGGACCATAGAGACGTGTATTTTTGTGAAGGGCCAGTTTGGTTCATTTGCATCTCCATAGTATTTCTGGCAAGCAAGGGTTGGGCAGGGTGAAAAATCGTTTCTGACATCTCTGCTTGGATTTCTCGCTGCCAACTCAAGCTTAATATGGGCAAGACTGAACTCATCTTCTCCCCTAAAAGTTCCCCATCTACTTCCCTCTGTTTCCACTGAGGGTGTCACCATCCAGCCTGGCCCTCAGATGCGTTGTCTGGGATTCATCTTTGACTACTTCCTCTCCTTTATGCCTCAGATCCAGGCTGTTGTCATGTTCTGCTGCTTTGCTCTGTATAATGCTAAAATCTGGCCTTGCCTTACTCTTGCCACTGCAAAACCCCAGTCCATGCTCTAGTCATTTCTCGCCTTGACTGCTGTAACTTCCTCCTTACTGGCCTCTGCTCTGATCTCACCCCCCATATCTCCGTTCAACACTCTGCTGCTAAAATCATCCACCTTGCCTGTCGCTTTGACCACGTTCAGCCCCTCAACCCCACCCTACACTGGCTCCCCCTACGGGAATGCATTCAACACAAGCTCCTGGTCTTCACCTTAAAGGTTCTTCATGGACTTGGTCCCCCACATCTCTTTGCTCTCGTATCCCACCACATTCCTACCTGGGAGCTTCGCTTCTCCTCTGACCCCACCTGCTTGCGACTCCCCTACTCCTCTAAACGTCTTCACTCCTTCTCTCTTGCTGCCCCCCAGGCTTGGAACTCCCTCCTTTAGATACATTTGTTCTGCTCCCTTGCTTTCAACTTTCAAGTCCATGCATTTGTTACTTCTAGGCTGGATAACACCTGTGCTCTGGGCTCTGCACTGGCTGCCAGTTGTGTTCCGGGCCTGATTCAAATTCCTGGTTTTGATCTTTAAGGCCCTTCATGGTCTGGGCCCTGCTTACCTGAAAGATTGCCTCACCCCCAGGTTCCAGGATGATCCCTGCGGTTGTCTGGGGACGCCCTCCTGGAGGTCCCTCGTTACTGGCGGGTTTGTGCAGACAGGAGCCCGTTCTCAGTGTCTGCAGCATCGCTTTGGAATGCTCTCCTGCCTCAACCTGAATCTCCTGGCCTTTAGGCGTAACTGCAAGATTTGGCTTTTCCGCCAGGCATTCTGTGAGGCTGGGAGGGAGGAGGGATGGATTAGGGTGGGTGCTTATGCAGATCTTTTATTTTTGATACTGATGATTTTATTGTTGATTTTATGGAATTTAATTATATATTGCTTATATTGTTTGTTATGTGTTGTAAACTGCCTTGGGATGCCAGAAGGAAGAGGGGAGGGGTATTAAGTTGAATTAAATAATACATAAATAAATAAAATAAAGTCCCTCCTGAAAACCTGCCTCTTCCGTCAGCTTTCACCGTCTGTCATGAGTGATAAGAATATCTTCCTTGTAACTAAGTTAAGCCAGTGCACCTGAAACCTTGTAAATGTATCCTTGTCTCTCCTGATGTTCACCTCTCCCTTGCCCCCCCCCCCTTCCTTGTCTCTCTTAGATTGTAAGCCCCCTGGGGTAGTGACCTGTCTATAACTACTGATTGTACAGTGCCAGGTACACTGCTGGTGCTATATAAATGTAGTCCAGGATTTTGGAACAGCCCACTGAAAGGGAAAACTCCATGGCATGTTCTCATTGAGTGTGTGTGAAAGCCCATTGAAAGGGGAAAAAAAAATCTGCTGCATGGTTGTGCCCTCCCTGAGTGTGTGCTATTTGCATGCATGCCTGATTTGCATGCACATTCCAGGTGCATGATGGGAGGCCATATGGGACAATTTGGGCCCCCCCTTGAACATTAGGGTATTAGTCCCCTTCCCCCCCAGACCAGCAATGGTCTCGGATCACAATAATCTAGACAAAGTCCTGGGACTGGGTTCAGTTGGGTGTGGCCACTATAACCTACTGAGCTGTTGGAAATAGTGCCCATCAAGGTGCTGGGTCAATGCAAGCAAACCTCTAGAGGAGGTTGGTATGCTGTGGCAGTGTTGTTAGTTTCATTCCTTGTGAGGTATCTAGAGATATGTGCTGATATTGGAGAGCAACAGACCAGTTAGTACATGGGGCTTTCCTCTAACCCAGCTCCTGGCTGAAATCACTTGCTGGGTCAGGAGACAGGCCCCTAGGGTCCCCAGAGGATGGTGCTAGAGAGAGCAGACAGTGTGGGATGACTGGACCTGCTAAGCCTCTCTGATCTGGCCCTTTGCTGAAATCACTTGTGAGATCAGAAGGTGGGCTCCCATGGCCTCCAGAGGATGGTGCCAGAAAACAGCTTGTGTGAGGTGTCCGGGCCTGGTAAGCCCCTCTGATCCAGGCCTTAGCCGAAATTACTTGCTGGGTCAGGAGGTGGGTTCCCCTGGTCTCCAGAGGATGGTGCCAGAGACAGCAGCCAGCGTGGGGGATGACCAGACCTGGTAAACCCCTCTGATCTTCCTCTAACCCAGCCCCTTGCTGAACTCACTTGCTGGAACAGGAGGCAGGCTCCCAGGGTCTTCTGAAGACGGCACTGGGGAGCTGAGCAGCCTGTAAGGAACAGCCTCCCTGGGCCAGGTTGAGGCAAAGACTGCTGAGGCATGCCTGATGCTGGCAGCCTGCATGGGACAAACAGGGTTCTGTGAGCTGAACATCCCCCAAAGAACCTGAGTGGGGTGAAGGGGTTTGGGAACGCAGAACTGTGACTCTTTGCTGTGACACCAGACTCTTGCTCTGAGGGTGGGATTTATGTGCAGGAAGTTTGTCAGTACCAGGTGCTCCTTTTTGTTTTAACATTTGGTTTGTTCTTTTAATAAAGTTTATTTGTTCACAACCTAGCTGGTGTGCTTTCAAGTGGGGAAAAGTAACAGTCTGCCAGGATGCCCAGTAAAATTTAGAGTCCCAGATTTCTGGGTGGGATTTTGAGCCAGTTTGTTGAAGTTAAACTGTTGTGCCAAACCCCTAGAAAAGGTAACCCGGTCCTTCTTGCCATGGACGCCATCAGCATAAGGGTTACATAAATAATAACAACAGGAAGGAGAATGAACGGAGGAGATGCTTTCAAAGGGAATGAGGGGGAATGGAAGAGAGGGGAAGAAGGTAAGGAGAGTGAGGGGAGAGGATTGTGGGGGTGTTCTCACAGAGAACAGATTGGGGAGATGCTTTCATGCTTGGATTTTCTTTGAAATGAAGCATTACCCACATAATCCCAGCGGTTTCTGTCCTGGGGCTGCCAACTCTTTCCAAGCCAACTTCTCACTTCTGCCACCTGGTACATTGCACCAAGAGATACCATCTGGGAAAAAGCTGATAGCAGACTATCCAGTAGCTCCAAGCATGCAGCAGCGTAAACATTTTTTCATGCAATTATGCACCCAGGATGACATCAATTTCATTATCGGATGGATTTGCAAGTTTATCATTATTTCTGGTAACACTTGGAGAGAAGAGAAGTAAGAGGGTCACAACAGAGATGCACAAACAATGAATGGTAAGAGGAGATAAATCAGGTTTTCCCACTTTCTCTTTCCCAAAAAACAAGAAGGAAACCAATATAATCGACAGGCCACCAATTAGAACATTTTTGCACAGTGCATAATTAACATGTGCAGTGAATTGTTAAAGATATTAATGATGCCCCTGTCTTAGCAGGTTTTTACAAATGGATTAGGCCTATGGATAACGCATCTGTAGCTGCATTGGAACTGATTTTTTAAAAAGAATAGCTATAAACCCGAATGCTTGGGCAAATGTTAGCCACTGAAGCAGGTTAGGAATAAACTACCCTTCCATCCAGGTTACGCCATTAATTATTATTATTATTTATTTATTAAATTTATATCCCACCTTGTACAGTTGGGAAGCTTCCCATAAAGACTCTGGTTCTGCTTACTGTCAGACTGGATACTGGGCTAGAGTGGCCATTCCTATGTTTTGAGGGGCTTTCCTCTACTCTCTAAAAATTCTGAGGAGTTGGAATAGTAAATAGGAACTTGAGAGTGTGGAGTTCTGTTTCCTGGTCTTCCAGCTATTGAGGCATTTGACATGTTGCTTATGGCCAGGTTTCAGACGTGCCGAGCAGCTCCAGCTCCCACTTGATAGCAGCACCACTGAAAATCAGACTGTTTGCCTCAGTCTCTCTGTTCTCAAATGGGGATGATGCCTCCTTAGGTGCCAGGAGATTCCTTCATGAATGTATGCAAACAATTGTGAAGTCGTCAGATAAAATATACAGTGTAGAAAAATCAAATGTGAAATACATTGGCTGTTTACTATTTAAAAATAATTAGCATTTTTCACCATGAATTATTGGCTCTGATAGAACAAATACACTTGAGCAGGAGGGGAAAAGTGAAGGGCTCCAACTCTAATGAACACTGAAAGTATTACTTATGTTGTCATACAACTGTGAGGATGAAACAGTTGGCTTTAGGAGGAGGGGCAGAGAAGATGCTGCTTATTAATATTGTAACTGAGGGTTTTGAGGAGGAGGCTTTGTGCCAATATTATAAAGCAGAGGATGAGTCACTTGCTCATTGTTGCTTGTACTGAAATTCTACTCATAATTATAAACAGCAAAACCCTTCCTATAGTAGCTCTTTTTGGTTTGGGTTTCACATTCAGTCTCTCACCCCTGTTATCAAGAGCTAGAAGTGTTATTTAGATTGACTTTGTTTAAGTTGGGGCTTTTTCCTTCCTTTTTTGCTTTAGATCAAATCCACCGTGAGAGATAAATAGGGAATGATTACTATCTCAGTAGGGAAAGATATCTGTCCTATATTTCTAATATATAATTTTAAACTCTGTAACTATATTTTATTGTGCATCTCCCATTATCGTTGTAGGTAGATTTAAAAAACTTACAATAATAGTTTGGATTACACACTGCCAGCTCTTCTAGACATCATTTTTCTTCTTTTATAAAAGAGAGAGAACACCAATTCATAAGGGACTAGCAGGTGGATTTAGTGGAATGATAAACAAAGGGACATGGTAATACCAGGTAAAAATATGTATGAATGACAGAGTAGGTTGTGGTGGAGGTGGTGTGGGTGGCACTGTTACAGAAAGCATGCAGACAAGAAAGGTGAACATTTTTAAATGAAACAAACTGTAGTATAGAGTCTTAAGGGATAGAAATCCCACACATAAATGGAAAAAGATATAGCAATAGGGCTATGTTGTTGATCACCTGACCTGGAAGGCAACAGTGGGTGAAAACCGACATAACGCGAACTCCACTTTAATGCTGCTTTTACATTTCTTATGCATGTTGCAGGACTGTATTAGTGCCCTATGCAGTCCTGCAACATGCATAAGAAATGTTAAAGTGGAGTTAGCATTATGTCTGTTTTCACCCAGTTATTGTGCTAAGGGAGATGAGAGAGAGACTACAAAAGCAGCACAATAATAACGTGTGATTTCAGTTATCCTCATATTGACTGGTTTGATTTTCGTAATTCCCTCTTCTTTGCGCTACCTTCGGCGCTTCTCTGTTGCTTGCAGCTTGTTTAGAATGTGGCAGCAGCAGCAGCAGTGCAGCTTCTTACTGGTTTGGACAGCCGTGATCATGTTACACCCACCCTGTGTTCTCTGCATTGGCTGCCTGTAGAGTGACAGGTTGAATTGAAGTTTGCACCACTGGTTTTCAGGATCCTGAATGGTATAAGGCAAGTCCTGGCTATATTCGAGACCTGCTTTTTAAACCTCACACTGGTGGTTATCTGTGCTCAGAAGCTATCTGCTGTTTGGGGATCTTGCCGTTGGGTCTTAAGTCGGTGGGTGATGCGGCCTTTGCTGTGGTGGGCCCTGCAGTGTGGAACTTGCTCCCTCCAGATGTCTGTCTTGGTTCCTCCTCACCTTTAAAAAGTACCTGACCCCTGAAGCATAAATAAATATGGACTTATTTATTGTCCATATAGATGGATATTCACTGAATAAAATTATGTATGTTATTGTCCAGCTGCTTTTAGGATCGTCTGCTCGTTCACCTTAACATATTTTCTCCTCCCTATTTACCACCACCTTTTAAATGGATTTTATCTTGTTCTTTCATATTTTTAAGTTGTGAAGTGCTCTGAGTGCCATTTGGTGAGGTGGGGGAGCAGGCACTATAGAAATAAAATTATTATTGTTATAATGTCATCTCATGCCAGAGGTTAAATTTCTAAATACCAAAAGAACATAAGAAATGCCATACTGGCTCAGACCAGTGTTCCATCTAGCCTACCATCCTGTGTCTGACAGTGGCCTTCTCCGGTAGCTCAAGAGAAGTACATGATGTACAGGCCATGGAGGTGTAACCCACTTCCTGCTAACCACTCTCAACTACCAGTAGCCAGGGGTTTAACCCCCCAACTAGTAGGCATTTATGGCTCTATCTTCTAGGAATTTATCTAATTTCTCTTTATGCTAGTTATGCTGTTGGCTTTCACAGCCTCCTCTGTCAATAAGTTCCACGACTGTATTGTCCACTGCGTAAAATACTTCCTTTTGTTTGTTTTAAATCTGCCATTTAACTTCAGAGAGTGTCCCCTTGTTCTCTTGTTGTGAGATAGGGCAATTTACTTTCTCCATGCCACTCATGATTTTATAAACTTTTACCATATCTCCCCTTAACTGTTTCTTCTCCACGCTAAACAGCCCAGTCTGTTGAGCATCTCCTTGTATGGAAGTAGATCCATCCCTTCTATCATCCTTGTTGCCCCTTTTCAGAAACATTTCCAGTTTGATTATCTCTTTCTTGAGATGGAGCGACCAGAACTGCACACAATGTTCAAGTTGGGGTCATACTCAAGATTTATTCACCAGCATTATGATACTTCCCCCATTTATTTTCTATTCTTTTTGCCATAATGCCTAGCATTTGGTTTGCCTTTTTAACTGCTGCCACACACTGAGTTGATGTCTTCAAGGAATTATCCACAATGACTCCAAGATCCTTCTCCTCCGTGATTACACCCAGATTTGAATTTAGCATCATGTATGTATAGTGAGGATTATTTTTCCCTATATACAATTGTGCATCACCTTGCACTTATCAACATAGAATTTCATTTGCCATTTTATTGCCCATTTGCCTAGTCGTGCAAGATCCCTTCATACTTCCACACATCCTGCCTGGTTCTTAATTTTCTTGAACAATTTGGTATCATCTGTAAATTTAGCTACCTCACTCTTTCTCCCCATTTTCTAGATCATTAATGAATATGTTAAACAGTAACTATTTCAGAAGAGAAAGTTTTATAAGAACATAAGGACAGGCATTCTGGTTCAAATTAATAATGTGGTCCTTCCACCCCTGCATCTGTCCCTGATAGCGGCCAGTCCCAGAAGCTTGAGGGAAGGAGAACAAAAACCAAAGCAGTTATGGAGCACTCCATCCCCAGTTGTTCACTCCCACTTTCCAGCAGTCAGAGGTTTACAAGCACCCAGAGTGAGGGATTGAATCTCCTAAACATTTTTATTAATAGCCACTCACAGTCCTTAATCCTTTTTTGAACTACCTTTCACAACATCCTATGGCAATGACATTTATAGGTTCATTGTGCATTGAGTCAAAAAGTATTTATTTTTCTTTGTTTCAAACCTGCTGCCTGACAATTTCATCTGGGGTTCCCTGGTTCTTGTATTATGAGAAATACCAAATAATAGTTGCCTTTTCCCTTAAAATGATGTTTTTAATCATTGCTGCCGCCGCCTAAGTATCTAAAAGTCTTTACGTATCTAAAGGGCTGCCACCAAGAAGATGGCAAGGGGCTGTTCTGCGTTGCTTCAGAAGACAGGACTAGAAACAATGGGCTCAAGCTACAAGAAGGTAGATTTCGGTTAAATATCGGAAAAAACATCCTAACCATAAGAGCCGCATGGCAATAGAACAAGTTTCCTAGGGAGGTGGTAGGGTCCCCTGAACCTGCTTGCTGGAGGCTTTCAAAAAGAGGCTGATGATGTTGGTCCATCTGTCGGTGGTGGTGTAGCCGTAATTGTCTTGCATCCAAGCAGGGTTTTGGGCAAGATGATCCTTGAGGTCCCTTCCAAGTGTAAGATTCTATGATTTTTAGTTAAGATTTAGAGCAGGGTGGTGCATCCGGATACCTGGGTTTTATCCCTAGCTCTGTCATTGATTCTATAACTTTAGGGAAATTATGTTGTTTTGCTCCACTGTATGTGTGTGTGTGTGTGTGTGTGTGTGTGTGTGTGTGTGTGTAGGTTGTCGTCATGAGGGTGCACCTACATGAGCTGCAGAGGACCTGATCCCTGTGTGGCGCTGTGGTGGGCATGTGCAGCTGGGNCGGATACCTGGGTTTTATCCCTAGCTCTGTCATTGATTCTATAACTTTAGGGAAATTATGTTGTTTTGCTCCACTGTGTGTGTGTAGGTTGTCGTCATGAGGGTGCACCTACATGAGCTGCAGAGGACCTGATCCCTGTGTGGCGCTGTGGTGGGCATGTGCAGCTGGGAGGATGGACTACTGTTGGATCTCCCACCACCATGGTGCAGGGCAGGCTGAGGCGCTGGCCACACGAGCGGATGCCCTGCTCTGCCCTGCTGCCGCCGCCTCCTCCTCCTCCCAGCCCGACTGCTATCCTGCCCCCGTCTCTGATGTGACTGCGTGGGACTGGAGCTAGCAGCTGCTACTCAAAGACCCACAACAGACCTCACCGTGGGGTGGGCGAGCCACTGCACCTTGGGTATGCGTACCCCATTTTGGATAAGGCTGCTATGCTTTGTCTTTGGCCTTTTCCTAAGTATGCAGTGTGTAGCAGCCAACTGCCCACCCCACCCTGTGGTAGATGGACCATCTGGAGGCTGGCACTGGTGTCACATGTTTTCCTTATGGTAATGGTATGAAGCTTATTTAATAGGTTTTAAAGAGTGTTGAATTGCTGTAATGGTAATATGTAAATGGAAGGAGACATTATTAGTCTATCTATTCAGGCTTTTAAAGCCTTGTATAGAAAATACAAAAATTCTTTTTGAATTTCCCTCTCAACTACTCAATTTTTTTTTTCCCTTTCGCTCTGCCATTGTATCATCTCGTTTCTGGTAATGAGTTGGATACACCGATGTTCTTCGAAACACTTCATATGCATTGCTAGATAGGAGACAATTTAGAGAACCTTTCTCGCAACTCATTATAGCTTTGATTCTGCTATCAGTTGGTGTGCGTGGACCTACTGGCTTCAGTGAGCTGATGCATACAGTTTAGGGACCCATGTTAATTGCATTTTTTTCCATTGGTGGTGGTGTAGGGTCAGGCTGGGTACCTGGCCCTTTTAAGGAGGGTTAGTTCCGGCATAGGCACTGAGGCGGCGCAGGGCAGTGCCCCATTATGCCATAGCTGAACTAGACCAGAGCCGGGCAACCAAAGAGCTAATGGAGGCTAGCTGGCCTCCAAGCCAGCCCAGAAGCTGAAAGCCTGAGCCTAGAGATCAGTAGAGAGGACAGATGTGATTGAGGCAGGAGCTAGGAAGGGCTCTGCCTCATAACTGTCTGCAGGAGGGATTTTGCCTGCCCAGGAGGGGCCTAAGGGAGAGGTGCCCAGAGAGCTGGATATGAAAGGACTCTGTGAAGATGCACTGTATAGTGAAGTAACTCTATGTGGATATTGGGTGAATAAAAAAAGGACTTTTTGATAAGATCCTGCTTGGGATGGCCTCAGTGGGGGCACAGACACTACTTAGCCCAGGGCCCAGTGACCCTGAGATGAGTGGCAATAGGGAGAACACAGGGTGTTTTCAGACGTTACGGGGTCAGTTGGCCCCGTACCAAAAACAACCAAATCATCCCCCGCTGGGATTACCCCATCACGCCGTATCAGACGTGCCAGGGGATCCCGGCGGGGAATCTGGGAGGGGGCGGGGCCCCGCGGCGCAATGTGTGGCCGCATGGCCCCGCCCCCTCCCCGCTCCCCGCTGCCCGCCCTCTGGGGAGGCGGGCGGGCGGGCGGCGGGGCCAATGCGACCGCAACATCTGGCCGAATTCTCCACGGCCCGGGATCCCGCTGGTGATCCCGGGCCGTGGTGCCTGACCAGACGTGATTTTTTTTTGGTCCCCGCCGGGGATCACTTTCACCACGCTTCCTGGGAAAGTCCCCAGGGGAGCCCGGGAAGCGTGGTTGAAAATGACCCCATGTGGGTATTGACCGTGGCAAACATCTGGTGGCCGCCAAACAGACGTTCGAGGCACAGTGACCACAGGTGGGTATTCACCGTGGTTCACTGTGATCTCGTAACGTCTGAAATCACCCACAGTGGACACGGGTCTCTGCATACCATGTGTGACAACGTATACAATTTATTTATACAAAATCTTTTTTATCTCGTGCCCTCCTGCACTTCAGCAGCTCGGAACGATGCACAACATAAAACAACAATAATAAAACCATTTAAAATACTGCAATATATAAAAATGGACACCATAAAATTCAATAGCAGCTTAAGGCAAATAACTCCCCCCTCCTCGAAGGCCTGGTGGAAAAACCAGGTCTTACAACGTCTACGGAGAAAGGGGAGGTCTGGCGACAGACGGACCTCCAGCAGGAGGGAATTCCACAGCCGAGGTGCAGCCACCGAGAACCATTGCCACCCAGCATACCCGGGGGACTTCGAATTGGGTACCCCCGGCCGACCACAAGGGCCGCGAAATGACACAACGCCTGAGGCGGTCTCGCAGGTAAACAGAACCCAAGCTGTTTAGAACTTTATAGGTCATAACCAACACCTTGAATTGGGCCTGGCAGACAATAAGCAGCCAGTGCTGAGTACAGCGCACAGGTGTAACGTGCTCGTGGTGGCCCATCCCCGTTAGGAGGTGGGCCGCCGCATTCTTCACCAGCTGCAACCTCCAGACCGTCGTCAAGGGTAGCCCCACATAGAGCACATTATAGTAGTCCAGTCGAGAGGTAATGAAAGCATGGATAATGGTGGCCAGATCCGAACCTGAGACATACAGCCGCAGCCGTTGCACCAGATGCAATTGGCAAAATGCTTCCCTCGCCACAGCCTCCACCTGACAATCCACGTGGAGCTGCGGGTCGAAGAGCACCCCCAGACTATGAACCTGAGCAGCCGGGGGGGGGGGGGGGGG
>QEPC01001476.1:827767-855428 GCA_003113815.1 Sphenodon punctatus | reverse complement strand
GGGGGGGGGGGGGGGGGAGACACCGCCAATGATGGGAGACACCACCCCCTCAGCCCTACCCACCAACATCACCTTCATCTTATCAGGATTCACCCTCAGACGGCTCATCCTCATCCAGTCCCCCACAGTTGCCAAGCACCGGGTAAGCACCGAGACTTCTGGACCTGGGTCTCCAGAAAACAAAAGGTAAAGTTGTGTATCATCGGCATACTGATGACATCGCACGCGGAACCCTCATGACCTCACCCAGTGGTTGCATATACACGTTGAACAGGAGAGGGGACAGACTAGAACCTTGCAGGACTCCACACATGAGATTTCGGGGAGATGATGTACATTCCCCGAGAACCACCCGCTGAGTTCTCCCTGCCAGGAATGAGCAGAACCATTCAAGAACAATTTCACTCACCCTGGCCCGGTCCTGCAGCCTCGCCACCAACATCTCCTGATCAACGGTATCAAACGCCACAGACAGATCCAGTAAGATCAAAATTGAGGATCTGCCCTGATCCAATTTACGACGCAGGTCATTGACCAAGGCCACAAGTGCAGCCTCTGTGCCAAACCTGGGGCGAAAACCAGACTGTGAGGGATCAAGAAAGCCGACCCGGTCCAGATGCCACTGTAACTGTCGGGCCACCACCCGCTCAATAACCTTCCCTAAAAAGGGAAGGTTAGAGACTGGCTGGTAGCTTGCCAGGGAGTCGACGTCCAAAAATGGCTTCTTGAACAGAGGCTGCACCACCGCCTCTTTGAGATGACTTGGCACCCTGTCATTCCTAAGAGAGGCATTGACCACCCCCGCCAGCAGCGGCCCTAATGTCTTCTGGCTGGCCTTCACCAGCCAGAATGGGCACGGATCTAATTCACAACAGGTGGCCCGAACATCCTCCACATCAGGTCCCAAGGACATCCTCCGCATCAGGCAACACCCACTGAAATTCATCCCACAACAACAGACATGGTGGGGCTTCCTGTACCTCTGATTCGTCCACTGTCATAAGTGCAGCATCGAGATCGTGGTGAATCTGGGCGATTTTTATCCACAAAAAAGTCAGCAAACATGTCACAGCGGACTACAGTTCCTGTAGCGTTTGCAAGATTGGGGTTGTATCTGTACATAACAACTACAGTCTCTCATTTTTTGCATGGAACTCTGCTGATTAGGAGCAAAAGTGAGAGGTTATTAATTATCATTATTTATTACAGGGCTGCAGGAGCGGCTCTTTTCTTAAGGCAATCTGTTAAAACCACACTTGGTTAAAATCACAAAAAGTCTACTTGTTATAAAATCGAGATGATTTATCCTGTCATTACAACATTTTGTAGGAAGGCTTGCTTGGACAAGGGGTAGAATCTTTCCAAATTTCATTCACATTGGTTGAGAAATGGCTGAGATATAGGAATTTGAAGTTTGGAGACAACTGTTTTTTCTCTGGTTTGAGACCTATTTTTGTTGACACACAAAAAATCTTTTTCCAGTTATTTGTCTGGAGGTATAAAGGTGTGAAAAAATTCATGTGCGTTGTAATGATTTCCTGACTTCAGACTTTGAAAATCTGTCATGTAGTTTTAAAGGTATGATGTTTTGAAGTTCCCATTTTATCTATGCTTGAACTAGTGCAGAAGCAAAGAGTGCTTTTGTGCATTCTTGAGCCTGACGGTGGGATAAATGCTGCCAAGGAAGAGGCAGCAGCTGTTGGCTTGCCACTTGCTGCACTGGCAGGTTGTAGAGCTGAAGGGATTGGATTTGTGTGATGCCCGGGACAGGCGACTGTGGCATTCCTGCTTGTTTGAGAGACCCCACTCTCCCAGACCCACTGCTGCCGTCACCCACACCATATAGCTCTGCACCAAGGACAAGCAGCTTTTCCTTGCAGCCCTCCATCCCGCTGTGTCCTGGACCAAGCACTTTTGCCCTGCCGTGTGCTACTCCCCAGTCTTTCCAGGGGTGGGGCTCCTTGGGGAAGAGCTGCTCATCGGCTTTGGGGGGGGGGCTTCAGTTTGTGGGTCACCTCTTGGGATTGGCCCCAGAGGCTGCGGAGGAGGCAGCTCTGGGCACCAAGAGCAAACACGGCTGTTCACCATTCTCATGTTCTGCTCCCCGTGCACAAGGACAGCTAGTGGGTTAAAGGATGGGGGCTGGAAGCCAGGAGGACTCCTCGGTTGGGAAGAGAGTGGAAACTAGTGGGTTAGAGCAGGGCAGGCTGTGAGCAGGGGCGGATCCAGAAGTGATGTGGATGGGGGGGGGGCTGAAGTCCAAAGTTAGTATAGCTCTGCCCAGGTGAGCAGGCCCCGCCTCCAGCCCCACCTCTAGCTCCACCCCCTACAAAGTGAGCAACAGTGTTGCTTCACCATTGGCCAGACACCTGTCTCTTATACACATCTAGATGTGTATAAGAGACAGTTATGATACTTTCCCATTTATTTTCTATTCTTTTTGCCATAATGCCTAGCATTTGGTTTGCCTTTTTAACTGCTGCCACACACTGAGTTGATGTCTTCAAGGAATTATCCACAATGACTCCAAGATCCTTCTCCTCCGTGATTACACCCAGATTTGAATTTAGCATCATGTATGTATAGTGAGGATTATTTTTCCCTATATACAATTGTGCATCACCTTGCACTTATCAACATAGAATTTCATTTGCCATTTTATTGCCCATTTGCCTAGTCGTGCAAGATCCCTTCATACTTCCACACATCCTGCCTGGTTCTTAATTTTCTTGAACAATTTGGTATCATCTGTAAATTTAGCTACCTCACTCTTTCTCCCCATTTTCTAGATCATTAATGAATATGTTAAACAGTAACTATTTCAGAAGAGAAAGTTTTATAAGAACATAAGGACAGGCATTCTGGTTCAAATTAATAATGTGGTCCTTCCACCCCTGCATCTGTCCCTGATAGCGGCCAGTCCCAGAAGCTTGAGGGAAGGAGAACAAAAACCAAAGCAGTTATGGAGCACTCCATCCCCAGTTGTTCACTCCCACTTTCCAGCAGTCAGAGGTTTACAAGCACCCAGAGTGAGGGATTGAATCTCCTAAACATTTTTATTAATAGCCACTCACAGTCCTTAATCCTTTTTTGAACTACCTTTCACAACATCCTATGGCAATGACATTTATAGGTTCATTGTGCATTGAGTCAAAAAGTATTTATTTTTCTTTGTTTCAAACCTGCTGCCTGACAATTTCATCTGGGGTTCCCTGGTTCTTGTATTATGAGAAATACCAAATAATAGTTGCCTTTTCCCTTAAAATGATGTTTTTAATCATTGCTGCCGCCGCCTAAGTATCTAAAAGTCTTTACGTATCTAAAGGGCTGCCACCAAGAAGATGGCAAGGGGCTGTTCTGCGTTGCTTCAGAAGACAGGACTAGAAACAATGGGCTCAAGCTACAAGAAGGTAGATTTCGGTTAAATATCGGAAAAAACATCCTAACCATAAGAGCCGCATGGCAATAGAACAAGTTTCCTAGGGAGGTGGTAGGGTCCCCTGAACCTGCTTGCTGGAGGCTTTCAAAAAGAGGCTGATGATGTTGGTCCATCTGTCGGTGGTGGTGTAGCCGTAATTGTCTTGCATCCAAGCAGGGTTTTGGGCAAGATGATCCTTGAGGTCCCTTCCAAGTGTAAGATTCTATGATTTTTAGTTAAGATTTAGAGCAGGGTGGTGCATCCGGATACCTGGGTTTTATCCCTAGCTCTGTCATTGATTCTATAACTTTAGGGAAATTATGTTGTTTTGCTCCACTGTATGTGTGTGTGTGTGTGTGTGTGTGTGTGTGTGTGTGTGTGTAGGTTGTCGTCATGAGGGTGCACCTACATGAGCTGCAGAGGACCTGATCCCTGTGTGGCGCTGTGGTGGGCATGTGCAGCTGGGAGGATGGACTACTGTTGGATCTCCCACCACCATGGTGCAGGGCAGGCTGAGGCGCTGGCCACACGAGCGGATGCCCTGCTCTGCCCTGCTGCCGCCGCCTCCTCCTCCTCCCAGCCCGACTGCTATCCTGCCCCCGTCTCTGATGTGACTGCGTGGGACTGGAGCTAGCAGCTGCNTGGCATAGGCTCCTTCTCTGCATATGCTGTGCAGGCATATAAAATTGGGACCCTTTATCACAGCTTTCTGATATGTGGCAGAGATGATAATGAAATGATAATGAAAGTGTTATAAACAGCCCTGCCAAATTTCATGTACACGGGTTGGACTACAAAGATGTTAGTCAGATATACATTTATATGTTAATTGCTTATACCACCAGGACCCTTTATCCAATACTTCTGGAAGTTGGCAAAGATAGTAAATATGGGAAGGGGTGTAAACCTGCCAAGTGTCATCTACATTAGAAATGAGGCAAGGAAGTTACAGCTAAGAATGTATATGAATGTATATGAAGAATTTTGCAAAATAAAATAATTCAATTGTTTCTAAAATTGGATTCCTTTATTCACTCCTTGTGACATTGGGTACACTTAATGCCTTCCATTGGAGGTATATACAGCCCAAATTTCAGCCACATATAGTGAAAAACAACAAAGTTACAGCCGAAAACGTGTTTTCCATTGAAACCAATGAAAATGAAAGCCAAAACGAAATGGGGGGGCTGAAGCCTCCTGAGCCCCCCCGTGAATCCGCCCATGAGCCAGGAATCCTGGGTTCAGTGGGAGGGGATGGGGGCGGACTAGTAAACCTTCACCGGAGTAAACATTAATATCAACAATAGGGAGTTGGAAGGCAGCTTGCTGCCCCCGACTCCCTGTTCTCCTTATATATTTTTATTTGGGTTAGGGAGAATGGAACAGTTGAGTACTGGGGGGCTGTATATGGAGGTACAAGGTTGATGAATGTGGGATGTGTACAGGGAGATGATATTAGAGGCAGCTGGGCAGTGGGGAAAGCATTTGTATGGGTAGGGGGAAGCCAGGTGCTGAGAGCGGTGTATATTGGGGAATAAGCCAGAGAGATGGGCAATATGTATCTATGGCGAAGGCTGGGGGGGGGGAGGGGGTCAGTGGTAGGGAGCGGGTTTGTATGAGATGGGGTTTCATATGGGGGGAGAAGGCTGAGAGATGGGTGATGGGACAGGGTTTGGCGGACAGCCAGGGGTGGGGACTAAGTGTATGTATGTTTTTCATATGTGTTTTCAGTTGAGTAGGGAACAACAGGATATCCGAGTATGAGGGTTGTATATGGGGGAACAAGATGGTTGTGTATGGGATGTGTACTGAAAGACAACACTGGAGGATATGCATGGTCAATGGGCAGCCGGATGCTGGGACGGTGTATTTGGGAGGGGTTGAGTCTTGGGAGTCAGCCAGGGGTAGGGAGCAGAAATTCTTGCTAGTGTGGAGACAGGGATGAAGTCCATAATATTGAGGAGGGGAGGATCTTGCTGTCCTTAGCTTCAGTTTTGACCCCCAAACTGCTGAGGAAGAAGATTTGATTCTGAAAGACCAAGGCAAAGTATGGGTGCATGGAGCCCAAGTTGTAAGCGAGCACAATATATGAGACTGTAAAATGGCTTTACTGCTTCCATTGCACACAAGTTACAGGATGATAATATGTGCTATTTTTAAACGGACATTTGTAAAGGGTCACTCCCAGCTCCCCTTGTCACGGGTTGGAGGTCCAAACCTCCACTTTACCGGGTTTGAGTGACTCAGTTTCCCTTGTGCACAGCCCACTTGAATCACTTTCTCTCTCTGGCTAACTCAAGTCTGCCACAGGGACAAATCCTTTGTCACTCAAGGACCTGATCCTTCCCGTTTACAGACTCTTTACTCTCTGGGTTCGCAAGAGCTTGAGGGCTCTTGTTGCTCACTTGTGTTCCAATGTTAGACACAGACACTTCTTCATAAAGATAAGAAGTAAGTTTATTGATTACATAAGCAAGATAGTTGATACAGAGTGGTTAGTAGAAATCAAAGGTACATTATAACGCATTCCTGATCTATACTGGTTGAGTTCCTAAATAAGCATCTTACCCTGTAATGGTCCATAAGTTTCTCTCAGTCCCTTTGGTATAAGCGACTGGGTCTCCAGATTTAGAGTTGCTAGAGAGCGAAATCATCTCTCTCTCCTTATGTCCCTTCACCCTTGCTGGCTGGCAGCTTTTCGTATGTAGATGTTCAAGATGGCTCTCGGAGAGAACTCTCAAGGTGATTCACTGACCTATTTAAATAGTCTTTCTCCTTCTTTGTCTCTGTTCCCGCCTTTGGGGAGACCTGCAATGTGACACGTAGACAACCCAGGCAAACATGAAGGTTGTTTTGCATCTCCACAGGAGTCCGTCTGGCCAGAGTCCTCAAATACACATTTTGGTATCTCTTTGCATTTCCTGTAGCTTGGTCACGTGTTACATCTCTGATTTGGGTTTTTCTGTTCTCTATTGTAACATTACATACATTTTGAACCTTTTGTATTACATATTTGTCAGACTTGTAGTCTACATGTATTTCCGTATTACACATGTGTGACCCTATGTTTCTCCGTGACACCCCTCTCCTGCTCTAATTCACTATTGTGAGGTGAAGAAGGCTTTTAGAGTGAAAAAGGCAACCTTTAAAAAATGGAAAGCTAGTCCTACTGAAGAAAATAGGAAAGAGCATAAACACTGGTAAATGAGATGTAAAACGCTAATAAGGTAGGCCAAAAGAGAATTTGAAGAGAGACGCTAAAGAGGCAAAAATTAATAATAACCTCTTAAAGTACATAAGAAGCCTGTTAGAGAGTCAGTTGGGCCATTAGATAACCAGGGTGTGTAAGGGGCACTCGGGGAGGATAGGGCCATTGCAGAGAATCTGAACAATTTTTTTTTCTTTAGTCTTCACTGCAGAGGATGTTGGGGAGATACCCACACCAGAACTGTTCTTTGTAGGTGATGAATTGGAAGAGCTGTCACCATAGGTGACTCATAGGGGGGAGGCACTGGGGTGCACAGGCCCCCAAATGTAATGCCAGTTTTTAAAAACGGCTCCTGAAGCGATCTTGGAAACTACAGACTGGTGAGCCTGACATCTGTTCTGGGAAAAATGGTAGAAATGATTATTAAGAACAGAATTGCTGAGCATATTAATAAACATAGCTTAATTAGTTGACATGGATTTAGCAAAGGGAAGTCATGCCTCACTATTCTGTTAGGATTTTTTTCAGAGTGTAAATAAGTATGTGGATCAAGGAATGAGCTGGTTGATATAGTGTATCTGGATTTTCAGAACACATTTGATAAGGTCCCTCATGAGAGAGACTTGAGGAAATTAAAAAGTCATGGGATAGGAGACAGTGTCCTATTGTGGACTGTTAACTGGTTAAAGAATAGAGTAGGACTAAATAGTCTGTTTTCACAATGGAGAGAGGTAAATCATGGAGTGTGACTTGGGGATCTGCACTAGGACCAGTGTTCTTTAATGTATTCATTAATGATCTGGGATAGGGAGTAAAGAGTGAGGTGATCAGATTTGCAGATGACACAAAGGTATTCAAGATCATTAAAACATGAGAGGACTGTGAAGAATTGCAGGAGGATCTTGTGAAACTGGGGTGACTGGGCATCTAAATGGCAGATGAAATTTAATGTGGACAAGTGCAAAGTGATGCACAGAGGGAAAAATAATCCAAACTATATGTACACAATGCTGGGTTCTAAATTAGGAGTTACCACTCGGACTGTGGTGTGTGGCGGTGGTCAAAAAAGCAAACAGAATGTTAGGAATTATTCATAAAGGGATAGAGAATTAAACTGAAAAACTCCACTGGTGCGAAAGCACCTTGAGTATTGTGTGCAGTAAGGTACAGAGAAGGGCAACAAAATGATAAAGGGTATGGAACAGCTCCCCTGTGAAGAGAGGCTAGAGAGGTTAGAGCTCTTCAGCTTGGAGAAGAGACGACTGAGAGGGGATAGGATAGAAGGGCAGAAAGCTAGAGGGGAGCAAGGCCGTAAAGAGTAGGCAATTAAATTTTGCTTTTAAAAACCCAAAGGTAAACCTAAGTCAGATCTCCAAAAAGCAATATTACATATGGCTGATGCATTATTTTAATGTTTTGGCTACTTTTGAACAATAATAATTTGTTGGCTCACACCTTATAAATTGATTGTCTTTAGCACCTTTACTTTCTGTATAATATGTTTCAGATCCTAATATTCCCTTATGCTGAACCCCTAACTATTATACTAAATACTTCTTTTAATGCTGCCTTTTCCTCTGCAAAAGGATGTTGATGTTAACTAAGTAAATGTTGGCATAGGCTACACCAGCTTACACCAATTGAAATCTGGCCCAGTGTACTTTAATCAAGATGCTTCACAAGGAAGGATGAAATCATATTTTAAAGAAGATTCCAAACTAATTTTAGCAAACGTGGGTGGAATTAAAAGTCTATTCTTTATTTATTCTTCCACTGCAAAATGTCACACTCATTGCTGGATAATCATACTCCTAAGAATAATTTAAAATTATGAGTATGTGAGAGGAAAGGAGTGTTGCAAAGGATCATGTAATATCAATGTGATTATCTTGATCATGCCGTTCCATGATTAAGATTAGAGTTCTGAAAACAGAATTGTGATAAATACAGCTATTTAAACTTGGCTGATGCTAGCAGCAAGACTAGAGTAAAGGATGTAGAGGCCTTTGCTGAACCTTTCTTTGGAAACCTCTCCACTCAGACCATCTGTATAACTTTTCTTCTGAAAAGACTAGGGTAGTCAGCATTTGTGGCTTGTTAATCTACTAATGTCTTTATTACCTTATGCAATTAAAAACAAATTTCATCATAAATAATAAGACTTAGGCGAGGTGGATTGATCCCAAGGAAGGGAGCTCTGCTAGCCAGGGGACCCCAGATTGCTGCATAATCAGTTTAACAGTTAATCTGGCCCTGAGTAGCAGAATTCTAGCAGAGTGCATACCAGCAGTGTGCATCCAGTGTAGTAGTCTTTTTAGTGAGATTCTTTGAGAAGGATGGGTAATTTCTAATTATATTACCTGATTGGGGCCCGATCAAAAGCTCCACGATTAGTAGAAAGACGCCTGTTGGCATCAGTGAGCTTTGGTCAGGCCCTTCTTCTGTTGGTCCACCTTTTTCATGTTAAATAAACAGCTTGAATGCCATCTGACATCTAGTTTTCAGAGTGAACATGTGACCCAAGCATGAATCAGCTGCAGCAGTCACTGTAAGTGATTCATGCTTTGCTATGGAAAAGCTGTCCTTGATCTATGGTTGCTTCTGACAGAGAAAAGAACATAACAATAGCCAGTTGGTTGTTACAGCAACCTACTGCTTCTGACTTTCTCAGAAAGTAAAACTCTGAGAAATATATTTCTCAGAGGGTAAAACAACCTGACCCAGGCAGTTAAGACTTCATCTTGGGTTGAATTAAGAGAGCTTTGATGTACCACCTCTAGAACTATCCAGTCTAAAATATTGTCCCTCCTCCTTGGGTGAAAACAGACATGACGCTAACCACCCTTTAACCACCCTTGGTGGTCATTTATGCATGTTTCAGGGCTGCATAGGGCACCAATACAGCCCTGCAACATGCATAAATAACCACCAAGGGTGGTTAAAGGGTGGTTAGCGTCATGTCTGTTTTCACCCCTTGCCGCCCAGTCCCCCTTTTGCGGCCTCTAAGGTCATCTGAGTACACCCTCTTGCAGGTTATCATTGCAACGGATCCACGCAAGGGTGTGAAAAGAGGCATTCTCAGTGACTGCTCCACAGCTTTGGAACTCCCTTCCCTTGGAGGTTCTCTCCAAAGCCCTAGCCTGAGCTTCTTTCAGAAGCAATGTAAGACTTTTTTTATTTGGCCATGCATTTAACAGGCATGGCTAGGGGTATATTTTATGAGTATTTTATGTGCGGTTCTATGGGTTTTACCTTTTGTATTTTATATGTATTTCCTTTTGCTGTTAACCACCCTGAGCCTTCAGGGAAGGGTGGGATAAAATTTATTATATAATATATATATATTCTCCAAAGCAGCAGGTGCATGTTTTCACTGCCCATGTTTACAGTAGTAAGGTTAAGAGCAGTGTTCTCTCTGTGGCTGTTTCTAAATGGCCAGTGGTGTGTGGGGGGGATGAGTGTGTGGCTGCGGTGGGTGGAGGTGGGTGTGTGACTGCGGTGGGCGGAATGGGCGCACACCAACCTTCACCCATGGAGCATCGGGCATAGGAGCCCATTGCTCTGTGCGTGGGTGATGGGTGGCGGTGGGTGTAGCTTGGGAGAGCGCATGCACCCCCACCCATCCCCGTGGCATTCACACGGGTGCCTCCACCCATCTCCACACAGCAAAACTGTGTGGAGATATGGGTGGGGGTATCTCGTGTGAAAAGGGCCTTTGTTTTCCCACCTGGGTTTGGAACAAATGACTTTACATTTAAAGCCTGTGTGTGGCCCCTTCTACTCTCATTTTCTTCCTGTCCTACTCTGCCCCATCCATCCTTTTGTTCACTTTCTGAGTTTTCTCTCCCTTCTCATTCTGAGCCTTTTCACCTTTCTCTCACTTCGTGTCCCCCCCCCCCCCATTCATCACTGCTGGAGCTGAAACAGCTAGTGAGTTTATTACTCGGGTATTAGCTGCATTTAAATGAGATCCATGCCCATCTTGGTTGATCCAGCTGAGAGAGATTGGGACTGTTGCTGGCTCCACCTGGAGTCCTAGCTCTCCCAGCCCCAGGCTCCTCTCAGGTCTGCTGCTACCACCTTCAATGTTGCCCCCAACTTGCAGAGGAAAAGAATTGTGATTGAACGACCAATGCAAAGTGTGTGGGCATGGAGCCTAAGTTGGAATCAAGCACAGTATGTGAGACTATACAACGTATTTACTGCTTATATGGCTCGCCTAGTAGCGTGCTGAAGCCGGCAGCCACAGCCAGCGCTGAAGCCGCTTGACCGCCGCCGCCCGGAGCTCAAGGTAGGAGGCAATGGCATTAATCCCTGGGTGGGGAGGTAGGGTGATCCCTGGGGTGGGGGGTGTTAAACCACCCCCCACCCCAGGGATCAGTAAAGTACCGGTACACTTACCTGCTGGCTGCTGCAGTGCTGGTGCGGGCTCTGGGTCGTCGGCAGCGGCCCGGAGCCCGCACTAGGGGACTTAGGGGAAGTTATTTTTGGTGTTTAAATCCAGGCTGGGCAGGGTGGGTTCCCCCTTCCACCCGCGCAGCCTGGACTCAGGGAGGGGGGAGGTTTTTTTGTGTTTTTTGACTGATTTCAATGGGGACAGTTCCCCATTGAAATCAATGGAAAAGATCTGGTACCGGTAAAGCGTTTTTTGTAAATCCGGGAACCGGTAAAACTGGTACCCGGTATTTGGCCTGATGTCCCACCCCTAGTAATTAAACTAAAAGGCTACTATAAAGAAGATGGGAAACAATTGTTCTCCATTGCTTCTGGAGGTAGGACCAGAGGTGGTAGACTTAGGTTGCAGGAAGGTAGTTTTAGGTTAAATATTAGGAAAACATCCTACTTGTAAGAACAGTTAGACAATTAACAAACTGTCTAGAAACTGTGGAATCTCTTTTGCTGGGGGCCTTTAAGTGGCTAGATAAACAACTGTAAGGGATAGTTGAGGTGTAGTGATTCCTGTCTCAAGTTGGACTAGATGACTCTTGAGATAATTTCCAGCTCTGTGATTCTCAAACTATACTTTGGGTCAATAGGACAACTTAGTTTGTGGTGTTGGTAGGGGTCAAGTTTTAAACAGTACTAGTCTAGAAATGCAATTCAAAAGGTGCTCCTATTAACCAAATGGATACATATTTTGATTTGTATGTCTGTTGTTGCGCAACATTTCCCCCAAATTGGGAGAATAACCAGGCTTGAGTCTTACTCTGGAGCAATGGTTTCCATAAGCCAGCCTGCACATGCAAGCTGTCTGACAGATGCAAAATAAGTAAGAGTTGTATAACAACTTGCACCTGTCAACCAAAGAACTGTGAAACCTATTGTTGCCCCCTCTTCCCTGAGCATTGGGAAGTTTCCAGGGCAACCTTTCCTGGGTTGGTTTCTTTTTGAGGAGCAGTAGACTGGAGGCTTATAGTGGGTGTAGAAATCCATTTATTTACAAATTTACAGGTTGAGGAGGAGTGGCTGGGAAACAGTTCCCCAAAGCTGTTCCTTTTCTCTGAAAGTGCTCTTCCCAGAAATCTAGTACTACAGAGGTTCCCTGAAAGGCTCTCTGCAGTCTTTCCCCCAAGACTTCTCCGCTTGCAGACTTTCCTTGTTGCCAAGCCCCCCAAATGCCCATTTCTGTCCAAAGGTCCGTTCTGCTGCTCCAAAAGCCCTCTCTTGGTCTCTATCCATCTGCTTAACAAAAGGCTAGATGGTCCTGCTTTACCAGGAGGGATACGTTTGAAGGGAGGTTGTGCAAATGAACTCACCATTCCAAGCTATACAACTACATGAGTCACTAAAATAACCACCTCTGGTTGAAACAGGGTGGTATTTAACAGCATTAAAAGCAATCTAGAACAGAGGTTAAGAAAAATTATATATTCAAGGGAAATGTACGTAAGTTGTATGTATTTATTTACATCTACTACACATTGGATAGTGTGTACAGAAAAGGTCTTGTAGTATCTGTTTTCTTCACCTCCCTCATAGAAAAATTGCCAATTTAATTTTTTTATTGAAGGTGCAAATAGCCCATGATATCTAAAAACCTGTCAGGTACCTCCTGGGGCGCAGGAGAGGGAGGCGACACGGGGGTCCAGTAGAGAGGAGGTATGGGCAACGCCCATTGCCCTACCTTGTGTGGAGGAGGGTTTCTGATGATGTCCCTGCCCAGGGGTACAGCAGGAATAAACAATGTGCCCATCAGTGCTGAGCACATGGACACGTTAGAGCCAGTCTCACCCCTGCGCGCAAGGAAGGTGTGTTGGGGGCTGGGCCCGGCAGAGGAAGCCTCTCCGGATGCGGCTCAACCAGGAGTCCCGGGTGCATGTGCCGGGGCTCGGAACCTCGGGACAGCAACACTGGCCGTGCCCGGATGCTCAGAACGCTTGCGTCAGCATCTGGGAGACGCATATAGGGCTGCTTGCTGCTCTTCTTGCTGCTGGTGATCAGTGCGACAGCCTATGAGACTGGCCCCTTGAGTGTGATTAATTCCTAGAAATAGTGAGCTTTGCAGTGTGATTCTGGTGTGTGTGTGAGTGTGTGGGGGAATGTTATGTGTTAGTGAGGGTGTTGGGCCATTTTGATGAGGGTTTGTGTGGGTGTCTGTTGTATCTGAGTTTCCCTAATTTTTTTCCTGGAAGTGTTCCTGTTGTATACCCTGACCTCATCCCCCTTTCCCAGTGATCCTTGGGACCCTTCGCCTCCCTTCTTCCCACCCCCCGGCTGCACCATTCCTCTTCCTTATTCCCCAGGGTGCAAGTGTGGGAGTGCGAGTGTGGGAGACGTTGCACGGATGACCGCCTCCCTGTGATGATCTTTGGCTAGGAGGAGTCCTCCAGAGCCTATACAAGATCCTGAGGGATATCTTTCCTAAGGAGAGGATTTCTACGAGTGGACGGAGTGAATGGTTCCCCTTTGGCATCCTTCCCTTCCCCCAAACCCAGACAAAACTGCTCCATCTTTCTGCCAGAAATGAAAATTGTTAGTAAATTCTGAATAAATAATCACTTGGTAAGCGAAGACAGCGGGGCAGGCAAGTCTGGGCTAATTGAATCACTTTTGTTATATCATTTGGTCACTACAAATAAAAGGAAGTATTTTTTCACTCCATGTACAACTAACTTGTGGAACTCATTGCTAAAGGATGTTGTGAAGTCCAATAGCATAACTGGGTTCAAAAACGAACTGAATAAGTTCTTGACCAGTGGTCTATGGACCACTGGTCCTTCTGTTAGTCTGGTCAGGGGCTGAGACCTTTGATTGTCCTGGGCTGGGAACGAATAGTAGGAAATGGATCACTCCAGTCTGACCTGTTGTACACTTCTCTGAAGAAAGTGAAGCTGGCCACTGTTGGAGACAGGATGTTGGGCTAGATGGAGCATTGATTTGACCTATTATGGCATCTCTTATGTTCTTAATTGTTGCCATTGCAAAAAGTCTGGTTTTAGTTTTAATGTGAACAGTCGGTGAAGAAATATTGTGAATTTTCTAACCTAACCTAGAGAATGTAAAATGTCTGTGGTAATTAAACCAAGCAGTAGGAGGTAGGTATTTCAGATACTTATTAAGGAAGACTTTTGTGATTCTATTGATTCCACTATAGAAAAAATAAAGGCAAAACAAAATTAACAAACACTTGCATTCGTTATGGTCCTGAATGTTTCCCTAAAACTCAGGGTGTTAACACTGTTACCACATAGTAATTAATGTTTAAACTTAGTTGAAACTGATGACTCCAAGAAGAATGAGGTTACTCTAGTTCATTTGGTTTGGCAGAATCTCAAAATAGCCATTTGTCTGAATTAGCATTTCTTTCTTTGGCATTTCTTCAATAGGAAAACAAAGGAATAAGGAACTTAAATTGAGCAAACTGATCTTGGTAAACAAGGTTACTATGAGTACATAGATACACAGTAGCATGAAGATAAATATAGTTTTTATTTAATCTCATTTCAACAGCACTGGATTGATTTTAAGCAGCACACTAAATGAAAGGACCTTTTCACTTTTAAAAACATTTATTTATTTATAATAATCTTCATTTTTATATAGTTCCCTCCTGCCGTGGCACTCATAGTGCTTCACATATAACAAATAAACAGAACTTTTAATCCTCATCACAACAACTCTGTTAGGCTGAGAGAAGAGTTTCTGACTAAGGTGAGACTTGAACTGAGGTCCCCCCTACCTCCCGATCCAAGTACTGCACACTCAGTATTTATTTGCTGCCCTTCCCAGAAGCTCAGAGTGGCTTACAGACCATAAAAACATTAAAACTAATACATAAACACCCCTAACCTCCCCAACCCACCCAATACCACCTCCCCACCCAACCCCCTCTCACACCCGTACCTCAAAACCACCCACCAAGCTCTACCACAATCCCATGATTGTTGGGTTTGAGAGCTTTGCACCACTTCTGCCATAAGCCTTTTCAAATAAAAAGGACCCAGGGTCAGTCCAGGTGAATATCTGACTGCCTGATAACCAACGTGACAGAGCAGCTTACTTTCGCCTTTTAAAACATAGGCCTTTCCCCCTGAATGCCAAATGCCTTTTCAAATAAAAAACTTACACTGCCTCCAGAAGATGCTTGGGATCAAGTGAACCTCCGGGGAAGGGAATTCATAGAACTTTGGCAGCAACCGAGAACACCATCCTGTAAGCCCTTGTATGAACAAAGCTAACAGATGGTACCCACAGGGAGGCGCTTCTGGCCGATCACAGATGCCGCAATGGGGCATGGAAGGACAGGCGATCTTTCAAATATGTGGGAACCAGTCAGTTTAGGGCTTTAAAGGTCAAAACCAGCACCTTGAATTGTGCCTGGAAAGCTATGGGCAGCCAGTGCAGATGTTGGAGCAGTGGTGTAATGCGCTCCCAGCAACCTGCCCCTCAAAGGAGACGAGCTGGCACATTCTGCACCAGTTGCATCTTCTGAATGGTCGTCAAGGGCAGCCCCATGGCGCACAGAGTGCATTGCAGTAATCTAGCCTTGAGGTAATGAAACCATGGATGGAGGTGACCAGATCTGAATCAAAAAGAAAAGGCTATAGCCACTTCACCTGATGGAGTTTGGTGAAAAGTGCTTTTGGCCACCGCTGCAGTCTGACGGTGCAGCAAGTGGTCCAGAAACACTGTAAGACTACAAACCTGATTGACCAGAGGGGACAGCACTCCGTCAGTGTGTAAAAACAAATGTGACAGTAACCTGCTCTGTCACGTTTGTTATTGGACTCAGATGTTCGCCTGGACTGACCCCGGGTGCGTTGGCAGCTAGCCTGGGCTCTCACCTCAGCAAATGGCTGAAGTCCCAGCCTGGGCTAGCGCCAACCCAGTTGGAGCAAAGCGGGCCAGAGGATGTTTGCATATCTTTTCCTGCTGGCCCAGATCGTATCTACCATGGCTGGCCGCCATGCTGGCTGTCATGGGCAACTATGGCTGCCCATCGTGGTGGGGGGCAGGGCTGGGGGACTGCACGTCTCCATGCTCTTCTGGGTCCCGACCATGTGAGCATTTGTTTCACAGCCTGACCTGGTCAGGACTGTGTCCACGGCAGCTTCCTGACCTGAATTGGGTTGCCACTGTGGCATGTGCATGTTTGTTTTTACCCGATAATGGGAGTTCTAATCCCCTCCAGGTCACAAGGCTGGCCAACCATCATCATCTAGGTCTTGTATGGATTTAGTCTGTCAGCTCATCCTCATCCAGTCCCCTACAACAGCCAGGCATCAGGTAAGCACCGAGACTGAGGGACTTGGATTGGATGAAAAGGAGAGGTAGAGCTGGGTGTTGTCAGCATACTGATGGCACTTCATCCCCCAAACCTCTGAATGGCCCAGTGGCCTCATATTAGATTCTATCCTGACACACTGTAAAATAGCCCTGGGCACGCTTGGGCCCCAATCGAAGGTCCATGGGCATGCAGAACAAACCTGCCGCTGGCATTCATACACTGTGTGTATGCACATAATGCTCCAGGCAAAGTCCCCTGTTTCCTGACTGTGCTGCCACATGGCAGAGGGAGAGATTGGGATTGGTGGCACAGTTGGGAGGCAGAGAACCTTGCCTGGGGCACTATGTGAGCGCAGGGGGTAGGTTTGATCTGCACGCTCACCATGGATTGGGGCCTTGGAGTGCAATCATTTACCATTTTAAGTAAATCACAAAACTCTTGTTGACTTTGGTGGTGGGTTGCATCCATAATGAAAGAGATGCTGCTTCTCAAAATACAAAAAATTCAATGAAAATGTTTGCAATTTTACTTGTAGGAAGGCAAATGTGGTCATGCATATGAGAGTCTTCTAGCTTTATCATGGACATCAACTGGGGTAAAGAGGGTTTATAAAGCAAGGTGACTTGGCCCAACCTTAGTAGCATTATAATCCTGGGACTAGCCAGAGAATTGTTTAAGATCAATTTCCCAAATACTTATAAATATGCTTAGTTTTTGTTTTTGTTTCTTTGTATGAGAGCAAGGCTGAAATGAATATTTGTTTCTGATAGTATATTTGTATTTATTTTGACAAAGCACATACAAAGTTCTATTCATTTGCCACCTAGTTCATGGGAAAAAAGTATTGGTTTTGATTATTTTGTTAAAGTCAGTAACTTTGTTTTGGTAGCTTTGGTAACTTTATTTTGATTATTTATTTGGTAGTTCAGTTACTTCGGCAGTACTACTTAGCAATATTGAGCACCATACCATTGTGCAACAGTGCTACTGAAGTACTGCTGTTAGCCCAATAGTACTGTTACACAACAGTATGGTGTGCAATTGCACTAAATAGTAATATTGAAACAAAGTTACTGAATAAACTAATATTGCATCACTAGTGAAGACTTTTTCTCAATATTTCTTCAAATGAACTTCCAAACAATCTTCATAAATACAAAATGGCATATTTGTTTTGGCTCTGTACAAGAGTAGTCCCAAGTCCATGGGAGTATTTTTATGCATAAAGTTAGGCACATGCTTTAGTATTTGCAGAAAAATTCCAATGTCAGGGCTGTTCTTAGTTGCATTTGGTTCCTATGCCTCCAAGAGGTAGTTCTTATGGCCAGGTGTTACTTGAGTGACAAAGTCCTCTGGCCACAGTTCATGTGCCAGGATCATAAAATACAAATGTGTATGATAGCAGCATATATACCAATATACTGCACCAAACTAGTGAGCCATCTAGTTTTGCATCCTGTCTCTGATACTGGCCGACAACTGATGTTTCAGAGGAGATAGAAGATCTCCACAGTAGTTAGATGTGGAGGTTTCATCAAAATAGTGAGAAACAGGCTTTAGTCCTGAAGGTTTTGCATCCTTCCCCAAAACTTGTCAGAATTAATTATTTATTTATATTTATTTCTTTGCATTCCCGCCCCCCCAATAATTGTGGCTGCTTTGGATATTCTTGTCATCCCTAGGTACATCCAAACCTCCTTCAACTCTCAATAAATTCTTGACCTCGACTACATTCTGTGACAATGGATGCCTTTACACAGATGGCACCCATGGCTCTGCTTAGCCTCACACCCGGGCAGCCCATCCATGTAAAGGTATGGATACCTTTACACAGACACCGCCTGCTCTGATCCATCCCCGCTAGCGGTGCTCTGGAACATCCTGGAGCAATGCCAGCAGAGCGGACTGGCCAAACTTGGAGTACCAGCAGGTGGTGGAGCTGTGGTCCATCTACTCAGCGGATAGCTGTTGCAGCTCTGCTCTTGGCCGGTGGTTGCCCCAGCGGGCAATGCCATAGAGCTGTGGGCGGCACTCTAGAGAGGCCATTATCCTGCAGCTCTATGGTGTGGAGGAGGGAGGTGTGTGGGTGGATTGTGAGCTGCGCCAGTCGCATTAAAATTATATGGCTACAAGTGGGTAGACGCGCTGGTGTGCCCTAAAATTTGCTCTGGGCTTGAGCATCCCTATGTCTGTGTAAAAACACACATGATCTAATTACATATTTTATGAAAATGGTTCCTTTTATCACTTTTGAGTTTGCCGTCGCCCCTTTGTTCTTGAGTTACCAGATAAAGAGAACATTAGTACCCGAGTTGTTTTCTCCATCATTCATTATTTTATATAATCATATCCTGTCTCCTCTTATTCATGTCTTTTCATTCTTTGTTCTCATTAGACTTTCTCCAGTCCTTAAATCTATCTTGTTCCCAAACTTCTCTCCAATTTAGCAAAACTTTTATGAGATGAGGTGACCATTACTTCATAGAATACTTCAGATGAGGGCAAACCATTAGTTTGCTCATTCATCACTCTGGCACAAGTCCCTTTTGAAATCTCAGGATTTTTCTAATTATTTTTGATCAATAATAAATCCTTGTTGAAGTCCACTTATCATAGCCATTCTAATTAAATTTAAATTGTTGAGATTAGTGGGTGTTCATATACACAGAAGTACTCGGTATACAGTACTGTACTCTGAGCAACTAATGAAGACACATTATTGTTCAGTGTATGATAATGAAATATTGCATTGTTCAGTCTATGAGAACATAGCTCTGTATTGTGCTGTCTAGAATGAAAGAAACAAAAGGAAATTAAAACAAAGAGTAACTGGAAACAGAACGTAGTTTTGGAAAACGGGGTGACTGGAATAGAAGAGGCTGAAAACCAACCTCCAGTGTATGTTAAATAACACTGGGCCTTTTCTGGAGCCTAATGCCTCATGGTTAACTTTTTTACATGATGAAAATTGACCTTTCTCCCCCTGCATTCGTATACTCCTCCTGTTGGGCAGCTCTTCTCATTGACCACCGGGAGGCAGAAGTCCTCTTTGTTCTTTTGCACATGTCAAGTGAGCTGCCCGCCCCTTCCTCAGTCCAAACTCTGCCTCGGGACCATCGGGAGTGTAAATTAACAGCTCCACTCCGGGGAGCAGGAAATTGGATCCTTTCATATTTTATTTTATTATTTTGGACACAGCCATGTCCGGAGGCCAGGCGGGGCATTTTAGAGGGCTGCGCTCTCCCAGACGCGGTCTCGGGAGGTGCCGAGGGCCCATCCAGCTCCCTGCATTGAGCCTGGGAGCGGGGGAGGAGTCACGGTTGCAGAGACACAGGCGGCAAACCCCGATCGGCCGCAACACTCCCCCCACCCACGCAGGGAATCAGCGCGGCTGATTTCTCCCCTGCAAAATGAAGCGTGCAGGCCCCAAACCTCTTCTCACCAACGAGGAATGATCGGAGGAGACTACGTAGGAGACAGCAGAAGCAGCCGAAACTAGCATGCAAGTAAATCCCATGAAGTCTCTGGCCAGCTCCATGGATAAAATTTTGGCCTCCCTGAACAAACTAGTGGGGCTACAAAAAAAGGAAAAGAAGCAAAAAAAGGGCCCATCCAAGAGAGCTCCCAAAGGGAAGATTCCCCATAAGGAGACTCAATCAGGGGG
Source organism: Sphenodon punctatus (assembly GCA_003113815.1). NCBI lineage: Eukaryota > Metazoa > Chordata > Lepidosauria > Sphenodontia > Sphenodontidae > Sphenodon > Sphenodon punctatus. Next base: position 835,411 of record QEPC01001476.1, on the reverse strand, counting down.
TAGTGGCTCTTCTAAGATGCCTGTAGGGGGCGCAGGGGCAGGCCAGAGAGATCTAGAAAATTCCTCCTCTGAGAGTACCTCAGATGAACAGCAGGGAGCAACTGCAGCCAACAAGCAGGATCTGGTTTTTTCCGGTTCTGACTCCCAGTCCCTAGTTGAAATCTCAGAATCAGAGGAAGGAGAATTAGGGGAACACCCTCAAGACCCCAGAGACAGGGACAGGCTGTTTCCCCTCTCAGAAAAGAGTGGCCTTTTCTCGCACGTGATAAAAACTCTCCGGCTGGCAGAGACACCCCCTAAGAATGAGTCTTCTGACTCACCAGAGGAAGAACAAAGGGACTACATTCCCTCAGTGCATGGAAGGGATTAGGGCATTCCCCTGGATAAGGCTTTTGAACAAATAGTCCTAGAGGCGTGGAAAAACCCCACTAGGATCTTTAAAATGAACAAGACACAGGACTCCCTGTATATTTTTTTAAGAAAAAAGGAAACACTATTTAAAAGCCCTAAGGTGGATACAGCCGCTGCATCCCTGGTTAGGCACACAGTTTTCACCACAGAGGGTGACTGCCATCCCAAGGACCCCACTGACAGAGCAGTGGATTCAACCCTTAAAAAGGGATTTGATGCCTCAGCAGCTACACTAAAAATCAATATTGTAGCATCTTACGTGGCCAGAGCCCTTGCAGCTTGGATGCAACAGGCTCAGGACCCCGAGTTATCTGAGGCTAAATCTCAAAAAATAACCGCACTCATTATCACAGCCACTTCCTTCCTCGCTGATGCTACCATAGATGCGATAACCTGGTCAGCCAGATCCATCGCCCAAAATGTCTCCGCCAGAAGGAGACTCTAGCTCAGATCTTGGCAAGGGGATTCCACAGCCAAGAATCTACTGGTAGCAGGCCCTTACAAGGGGTTTAAGCTAGTTGGAGTCTGTCCGGACAAGGTCCTAGAAGACGCCACTAACAAAGACAAACCTTACAACAGATAGGGAACAAATAGAAAACCTTTAAGGCTCAGCCTTTTAAATTTTGAGGACACTATACTCCCTCCAGAAAATATTTCCCTCAAAACCCAAGGGAACCCACTTCCACTTTTCCATTCAGGGGAAGGGGAACCAGACAGCACAGACCAAGAGGCGGAGCCCCTTCATCGGGGCAGCCAAAACAGGATTCCTGACTATTCCAGGTTGGAACCAGTAGGGGACAGGCTAAAAGATTTCCTTTCTGCCGGGGAGAGGTCAGTCACCGATGCCTGGGTCATATCCTCCATAAAAAGAGGGTACGCAATAGAGCTAAAAGGCCTTCCCAGACAAGGCTTCCTCTCCTCCCCCTCATCAAAAAACCCGACAAAACAAAAGGCAATGACAAAAGAGATCCAAAGACTCTGGTCAATCCAAACCATAGAAAAGGTTCCCCCAGATCAAACACATTCTGGCCTCTACTCCCTCCTGTTTCCAGTACCCAAGAAAATGGGAAGCTGGAGGGCAGTTTTGGACCTAAAGGGCCTAAACAAACACGTAAAGAAACAAAGATTTCTCATGGAAACAGTGGCTTCCATATGCCAAAGCCTCAGAAAGAACAATTGGCTAGTGTCCCTAGACCTGAGGGAAGCATACCTACACATCCCAATGTGGCCTCCCCACAGGAAATACCTCAGATTCCATTACCAGAACACACACTGGCAATTCAAGGCCCTACCATTCGGCCTGTCCTCAGCTCCAAGGACGTTTACCAAGATTTTCATCCCAATAATAGCGAACCTCAGGAAGCAAGGGATCCACATATACCCTTACTTAGACAATCTCCTGATCAGGGCACAGTCAAAAGACAAACTGTTAAAGGACTTACATATGACGATTTATTATCTACAGTTCCACGGATTCTTGGTGAACGGAGAAGAGCCAACTCATACCGACACAGAGAATGGAACATCTCGGCGTAATTCCAGATACAGCCTCAGACCTCCCCCTGGTACCAGCAACCAAACAACACAAGGTACGCACTCTCATCCGTCTCCTACAACTCCAAAGACAGATGAGACTTAAGACACTGGCCCAGCTACTCGACCTCCTGGTGTCCAAACAGGTACCATGGGGAAGATTCCACCTTCGACCCTTGCAGCAGCTGCTCAGACCTTCGCAGAGAAATCTTCGCTCGGCCTCAACCTGTGGATCACAATACCACCAAAACTAAAACACTCAATGTCCTGGTGGTTAAACCCAAAGGCATTCACAGAGTCACCCCTCACAGAGCCAACCAGAACAGTAATCACAACAGACGCCAACCTCCAAGGCTGGGGAGCTCATTCGGGACATCACTCAGTCCAGGGCATCTGGTCCCAAAAGGACCAAACAAAGACAATAAACTTTCTCGAGCTAAAAGCGATCAGACTGGCTCTCCAACAGCTACAACCAGTTCTACACCTGAGACACGCACTAGTGTACACAGACAAAGCCTATGTGAACCATCAGGGAGGCTCTTGAGCCCCTCCCCTTCACAGAGAAGCAGTCAAGCTATTTATGTGGGCTCAACACCATCTCCTCTTGATCAAGGCACTCCACATAAAGGGCACCGACAACCTACAGGCGGACTGGTTGAGTCGTCAGACCATAGACCCACACAAGTGGACCCTGGACAAGACAGTGTTCCAATGCATAGTCCGGTGGTTTGAACTTCCATTAGTAGATCTGTTTGCATCCCCTGCAAGCAAACAGCTACCGCAGTTTATGACCAGAACCCCGTGCCAGGGAGCCCTGGCTGTGGACGCTCTGAACCAAACATGGCCCAAGTGCCTGCTGTACGCTTTCCCCCCATTCCCGCTGATTCCCAGGACAATCACCAAAATAATCCAGGAATAAGCTCTTGTCCTCCTAGATGCACCTTGGTGGCCCAGGAGACCTTGGTTTTCAGACCTCATAGAACTCAACCAAGCCCAATTCAGAACGCTACCCCTTCAACCCACACTATTGTCACAGGGCCCCGTAACCTGCGACAACATCCAGAATCTAAAATTGACAGTGTGGAAATTGAACGGGCGGCACTGAGAAGGAAGGGCTACTCCGAAGCAGTCTTAACAACCATACAGCTATCTAGAAGAGCAGCTACCAGAAGGGCATACAGGTCAACCTGGAAAACCTTCGCCCTATGGGCAATATCTAAGGGTCAAGATCCCTGCAAGGCAGGAATTCCCCAGGTGCTAGAGTTCCTACAACAAGGGCTAGACAAAGGGCTAAACCCTAACACCTTAGCCAGACAGGCCTCAGCTATTGATTCCGTCCTGAGGGCGGTAGGCAATAGGTCCATATCATCACTCAGACATGTTAGACGTTTCCTAAAGGCAGCCAGACTTATAGCCCCCCCAGTAGCACACAGATATCCCTCCTGGGATCTGAACCTGGTTCTGCAATCTCTCACCAGGGCCCCCTTCGAACCTCTTAAGCATGTATCTCTATACTTCCTAACCATTAAAGTAGTGTTCCTGGTAGCTGTCACCTCCTCCAGGAGAGTCTCAGAGCTTGGGGCACTATCAGTAGAGGATAACTTCCTCTCCTTTCAGGATGAGTCAGTCACCCTAAGACTTGATCCGGCCTTCATTCCAAAAATCAATTCTAGCTTCCATAGAAATCAGGAAATCATTCTACCCTCCTTTTGTCCCAGACCTTCTCACACCAAGGAGAAACTCTGGCACAAATTAGACGTCAGGCGGGCTCTAAAGATTTACCTTGCTAGAACCCAGGGAATTCGCAAATCCTCGGCCCTTTTCCTTAACATCAGACCGGGTCAGAGTGGAACCAAGGCATCCAAAACCCTTATTTCCAAATGGGTCAAGCAAGCCATTGTGGAAGCTTACAGAGCAAGGGGCAAAATTCCCCCTCTTCAGATCTGGGCCCACTCCGTTAGGAGCACGGCCACCTCGTACGCCTTCAGGGCCAAAGCCTCTTATGAGGAGATCTGCAAAGCAGCCACATGGTCGTCTATTCACACGTCTGTCAGGCATTACAAAATAGACGTGTATCGCTCTGCACAAGCTGCATTTGGTAGAAGGGTGCTCCAGGCAGTACTGGAAGATGCCAGTGCTGTTGGTTCCCACCCTTAGGAAGCAGGAGGAAATAATTGCTGGGTTACATCCCAACAGGAGGAGTATACAGATGCAGGGGGAGAAAGGAGAATTGGTCACCTACCTGGGTGAATTCCTTTCTACCCTGCAATCCGTATACTCCTCCGACCCTACCTACCAAACAGCACTGGAGAGGATACAAGGGACGTACCAAACAGATACTCAGGTTGCTCAGGTTCTCTGAACCTCCTTAGGTAGAAACAATTGAGTTTACTCGGTGTTAAAAAGTTATTGATTCAGTATTTTATAGAAAGAGTTACAGATGCAGACCCGCTGATCCCTCGGCTTGTCACGAACTGAGGAAGGGGCGGGCAGCTCACTCGCACATGTGCAAAAGAACAAAGAGGACTTCTGCCTCCCGGTGGTCAATGAGGAGAGCTGCCCAACAGGAGGAGCATACGGATCGCAGGGTAGAAAGGAATTCACCCAGGTAGGTGACCAATTCTCCTTTTTGGTGGTAATTCTTTTATTTACATTTATTTATTTAAATGTATACCCTGCCCTTTCCATAAGGTTTGGGGCAGCTTACAAAGTAAGAATTTATAAAATACACAAAAAAATAAAAATTGGATAAAAAACCTCACCTCAACACCCCTAAGAATCCCCGCCCACCACTCTTTCTGCCTGCCAAACACTTGGCTAAAAAGAAAGGTCTTGCACTGCCTCTGGAAGGTACTCGGACTTGGACTTAAACGAACCTCCAGGACTACTGGAACCTCCTTAGCATCGGCGGTTTTCAGGGGCTGTGCTGCCGGCTTCACTGATGGGTGCAGGGCAACTAAAATTTACCTAAGTATAGAATGTCTGGATAATATCAGAATGCTGACGAGATCGCTTGAACAAGCGTGGAGAGTGTTCCAGATTGCCAAAGGCGGTTGGAAGGAACTGAGGTGGAGAGGGCTCTGCTCCCTCCTTTTATCATCCCCTGCCTCTTGTGAGACAAATGAAAGCCCACACAGAGGACAGGAGGGGAGGGGGAGTGCCAAGGCAGAGCCCTGGCAAGTTTCTAGGTGATTTCAGGCAGTCTACCTGGAAACTACTGATGCCAAGGAGGTTCCTGTAGCCTACGGAGCAGGAAGGGGTTCCCAAAAGTGAGAATATGTGGAGTATTCTTGAAGAACTGAGTTACTCATAAGTAACTGTCACTGATTTGTCCTAGGATTGTCACGGGGGTAGGGGGTAAAAGGGAAGGTATGAGGGGGCAGGACAAGGAAGGGATCACCAATAGCACCCTAACCCACAAACACAATAACAGCCCAGGGCAACCTCCTCTCTGCGTGGATTTCCCCTTAAAGGGTAAAATGTCCCTCAGGATAGAGTGTGGGCTTTCTCTCTTACTTAGAGAGCAACCCTTATCGTCATTGGGATGAGGAGAGAGGAGGCTGTTTGCCCCAAGCATAAGGACTATACAAAAACACGAGAACAGACACTCGGGGATCTTCTCAGGACCCAGGACACCGTGTATGGGGGGAAGGTGAAGGGAAAAAGGGAAGGAGGAAGGGATTCCTGGGAAAAGGGGAAGAGGGGTACAGGAAAGGGCAAGGGAACTCACAACCGGGTGATGGATAGGACTCTCAATCAAAGGGAAGGACTTGCAACAAAGATCACGAGGGAGCGAGGGATTCAGGAAAGGAGGAACAGGTGATCCCTTACATCATAGGTCCAACTTACGCCCACACACAAAGACAACAAAGACAGTAATGACACAACACTTACTTGCTCACCAAGTCACTCCAACGGGGGGGGGAGGGAAACACAAGAATCACGCACACTAATTCTTTCAAGATCAGACAGGAATCTCTAGGTAGCTAGGGGGCCAGTCTCTCATAAATGATTACCACCGGCGGCTCTGAGCCCCGCCGGTACTATTTATAGGTCCATGCCTGATTTGGGGCAGGTGTGCTCCGGGCAGGGCCCCAACCCGTCATGGAGCCATGCGCCGTCCTTTGCTCACTGGGGGCGGAGTCCAGAGCGATGTCAGCGCATGGAGTAGCCTCGCCCCTCCCAGCACTGATCTTGATGGCGCTCCCAAACGCTCCGCCCCCCAGCTGTTCCCAAACTGCGGGGAACCCCGCTACCGACCTAAGCAGGCGGAGCGCAACCTGACAAGGATAGGGTCCTTATTTTTTTTAAAGGGCTATACACAAGATTGTATTCTGTGACTTGGGCTTCCAGGCATTACTGCCAAGATATTGTAACAACATAATTTCAGGTATGTGTAACAGCGGTGTAAAGAACAGTGGTGTCTCTTCTATAGATAGCTAATACTGTATTTTTTATGGTTTTAAATAGTATAATGTACCACACCTTACAATTCATTGTTTTACAACCAGTTTTTTCCTACATTAAAATGTTTTTCTCTTCATTGCTCTGTGGGAATTAAACAAAAACAGAAGTGGAAACTAATTATATGCAAAACACTGTCAATGTAAAAATAAGCCTTTTAACTTGTAAAGTTATACTAATTGTATATGTTGCTTGTAATGATACGAGGTAAAACATTGACAGACATCTACTGGTATTTTAAACTTATATCTTTTTTGTATCGATACTTCTCAAGTTAAATTTTTTAAAAATAAACAATAAAATGGGTAATGGTGAGTTAATTTTGGATTGGTAGTAGCTACTCCTTGTAATGCCTGAGGTAGCTTTGACTGTGGGGTTACTGTTGTTGCCAGTGATCTGCGGTTCTAGTTTGTCTTGGCAACCAGTGCACTTTACATGAGTTGAAAACTTGGAAAAGGAGTTGAAGTTGAGTAATCGCTGTGGAGCTGCTTATGCGTGTACCGAGCCCTTATGACTGACTTATACATGAATTAAAGTTAGGGGCTCAGCACTTTTGTAGTCATGGTGAAAGCTATACGTACAGAACACTTTGAGTGCCTCATGACGCAGTTGCCACAATTGCTTTCAGTACTAGAAGCATGTGAAGTGTACAAACACTAAAGATGGGAGCTTCAAAAGCACTCACTGTTGGCCTGATTCCTTCCACTGAAGTCAAATCCCCAAAAGTTCATCTAATGGGTTTTTTACTTTTAAAATGAATGTGTGTCCTTCAGAAATTTGACTGAAACCACCCAACTTGATTCTGTCCCTGAAGAGCTATCAGAATTTATTAACTATTACAGAATTGCTCTGTGTCCCTTTCTAGTGCCCAGGTAAATAAGGGAGCATCTCACATTGTTCTGAGAGCTTCAGTGTTGGGACCTTACCAAAGTAGGTGTCAAGACCATAAAACCCTAGACTCTTCCCGCCTCCAAGTTTAACATGTTTTGCTTTTTCTAACATCCCAGAGCATAGTACAGCCAATAACACTTTAAGTCTCTTTTCTCTTTGCAGAGTAAATGCATTTTCTCCTCTTGATACCGAGCAAAACTTCTTTCCCCTCAGACTTTGAACATAGATGCAGATGGTAGCCATTCTAAAAGGCATTTCTCTAAAGATCACCTTCAGTCCTCGAAAGTTCTTGCTTAAGAAATAAGTGCCATACTGGGTCAGACCAATGGTCCATCTAGCCCAGCA
>QEPC01001476.1:758100-799647 GCA_003113815.1 Sphenodon punctatus | reverse complement strand
AGATGCCCAGTGAGACATCTCCTCACCTCAAAATTAAGTTAAATTGCAGAGAGACTTAATCTATGCATATTTATGCAAGTGGTTGAGAACCCCTGATCTAGTCATTCAACTTATTCTTGACGTTTTGGACTTTTGGAGAGAGAGATGGGTTTGGCTCCATGTATACAAATTTGCAGAGATGGAGGCCGCTTTTAAACTTGTACCCATTCCTGTGTGGTATGTAGCTTCCTGGCAGCTGGTGGAGACTCCCTGTTGTGTGCTCCCACCCCTCCTTGGTTGCTATGGTAGGGTGACCATCCTCCCAGAGTGCATCCCAGGTCCCAACAGCCTGTGGGGGTTCGTGGTCTGTGCCGCAGGGTGCAATCACCTGCAGCTGGCCGTCACCCCTCGCACAGTGGGTGATCCATTGGACCTTTGTCTCGGCCACCTTGGCCGCTTATCTTTTCCGCTGGCCTGTGCCCTCCGGGAACCTACTGTGACAGGGCACATGAGTGAGCTGCCAGGTCGGCCTGCCTAGCTGCTGTTTGTCACCGGATCCCTGGCATCGACCTTTGTGGAGGTTTCCTGCCTGTTTGCTATTTTCCCTTCGATCACATAGTACAGATGCCATGACAGCCAGGTATGTGCTACAATATAAGCTTTTTATTGGGGGTTACAATGGGTATGGCTTATTTCTTTCGGGGTCTCCCCCTTCTCCTCTTCACCGCACCACCGGGGGCTGGCTCCTTGTAGGCGTTGGCAGCTGCAGCCTGCTGTGGCTGTTGCGTGCCTGGCTCGGGCTCTCCTTCCTCCACCAGCTGCTCCACTGCTGGGTCTGCTGATTGATCCTGTGGATCACACGTGTAGCCTTTGCATTAGCTATCTGTTCCCTGTGCTCCTGTTTGGTTGCTCTTGTGTGACACCTCCCTGTGTCCATCACCTGTTCCCGTGCTACCATCCTGCCCTTTCCTGTGCCTGGGTGGTGTCCTTAACCTGTGTTACTCCCTCCCCCTTCGGTTAGTGCCCTCCACCTGTTTCCCTGTGCTTACCAGAGCATGTGGGGCAGTCCACCTAGGCAGTTGGGTCGCTAGGAGTGCTGGGATGTGATGGGGTGGCTGGGGGCCCAGGAGGGGATTGTGGAGGGGAACTGGGAGTGGTGCGGATTGCCTGGGGAGTCCCTCTTGGTGTTGCTGGGGGGCTACGGAAGGGAAGGGGGCCCAGCTGGTCTGAAGCGGGGTAGGGTTGCTGCTGGGGAAACCAAGGGTGGTAGTTGAGCTGGGAAGGAGGCACAGGCACCTGTGGGAGGGCACCATGGTGTTGTGATGCTGCCAGCCCTCCTGCTTTCACAGGAGGGCCCATGTCGTGCTGGGGGAGACACCACAGAGCCTCTAGGGTTCCCCTGATGAGTTGATGGATCTCTGCGGTGTCTCTCTCCAGTGAGACACAGGCCCTCTCACTCTCCTCCCTGTCAAGCTGCTGCTCGCGGAGGAAGACAGCAGCATGGCACCTGTCCCACAGGTGCTCTGTACGGGACCGGTGGAGCATCGCGTCCATTTGCGCTTGGTCCCTTCTCCCCTCCCCTTGCAGAATTCCCTGTTAAGAGCCTGCTCTTCCCTGTGCTCATGTGCCAGTCACGTGGTTTCTGCCAGCAGTTCCCTCCCCAGGTCCTCCCTCCTCATCCGTTTGCAAGCCTGCATCTCCCGGTTCCTCTCGGCACTCCTGGCGGCGGCACCCCTAGATGTACCAGGCTGCTCATCTGTGGGCAAAATGGGGACCTTTTGGTTCATTTGGTTGCTGAGCCACAACATTCTACCTATCCTGCCTCCTTGTCCTTCGCTGCCCCCCCCCCACAATTCCTTGGCGGTGTTCTCTTACCTGAGTCATAGTCTTCCTCCTCCTGGGGGGTGTCCCTGGTGTCCAATCGCTCCTCGTGCGCCTCATCCCTGTGGGTTTTGGGGGTGCACGAGGAGGGTGATATTGCCAGTGGAGGCTTCCAGGGATGCCTTCTTCACCTCTAGGACCAGGGTGTGTCCTCCCAGTTCCTGGCAGGCCTCACATGGGGCAGTGAGCTCCCCCTGCCCTGGGGGTTCAGGCAGGATGAGGGGAGGGGGTTTGCTCTTTTTCTGCCCCTGGCGAAGGCCAAGCCATGTATGTGGGAGGCCACGATCTCCCCGTCCACACAGAGGAAGCGACCCAGCTCCTCAGCAAACTCGTTTGTGCGCTTGGCATGGCCGGACTTGAGATTGTTGTCATGGATATGTTTGTATCCCAACCTCAAGTCCTTTGCCTGCTGCATGCATTGGGGCCCATCCCTATTGTATCCCATGCGCTGCATCTCCTGAGCAATAGCTCCATAGACATGTTTAGTCTTGAAGCAATGCACCAGGTCTCCCTGGACGTTTTCAGCCCCCCACAGATGTATGAAGTCCAGGGTCTTGTCCCTGGTCCATGGGTTCCTCTTTTGGGGTCTGCCTGTGTGTGTGTGTGGTGGTGGGGGGCTGTCCAGCCTTGCTGCCTGGTGGTGGCTGTGGTGGCAGTGGAACAGGTGCTCTCCTTTTGGGGGAATGCATTTGGGTGAGCGGTTGTCCTGCTATATCCCTGTTGGTGCTGTGGGGTGTTCATTGTCCCCCCCCTCCCCGGGGCTTCCTGTTGTTTTACCTGACTGCCACGGAGGCCCAGTGGTGCTGTGCTCTAGGGTTTAGGCGTTCTCCTGTTGGGGTGTGTGTTCGGAGCTGTTAGCGGTCTGCCCGGCAGAACCTCGGCGAGTGCTTGAGGCTGGTCTGTGCCCTCCCCCCTCTCTTGTGTGGGGTTCCCTCATCTTACCTCGCTGTCAGAGGCTCTCTCCTCCATGGGCCACGTTAATGGTGGTGGCCGTGCGGCAGTGGCAGTGCAGCCGGTGCTGCGTTGCGCCCTCTCCCCTTTGTCGGAACGGGAGACTTGTCAGTAGGCAGCCTGGCCTCCCTGGCGCTGGTGGCCTGGGGTTCCTCGGCTTACCCTGCCCCTTCCTGTGCGTAGCATGGTGCTGGCTCCCTTTGTCTTGTCTTGGGCTTTCCTGCCTGACATGTTGGGAGCCGGCACACTCATGTCCTCGCTTGCTTCTCCTTTAAAGGCTCCTGGCTGGGCGTTTAGCATATCTCCCGGTGGGTGTGTCTGCTTGCGGGCTCCTGCGGTGCCTCTCTAGCTGTTTCTCGCTGGTTTTGGCGGACCCTTCCCGTGGATGGGTGTGCTTATCTGTTTATATGGATGGCTGGATGTTCAACACCCATCTCCACCCACGGAGCAGCTTGGCTCCTTCCCGGCTGCTCTGTGGGTGTTGATGGGTGGTTTGCGGGAGCGTGCACACCCACCTGGTGCCGTTCACACGGATGCTCACCCATCCATCCGATGGGTGGAGATGGGTGGGAGGCATCCATGTAAAAAGGACCCTATTTATAAAGCTTTTCTAAAAAGGGTACATGACTATATTCTTTTAAATAGCATATAATTAGAAGTTATAATCCCTCCCTGCCCATATCCGCTTCACCCCCTCCTTTCGTACCTTCAAATCCCTCCTCAAGACCCATCTCTTCCCCTCTGCCTTCTCCGACTTCTCGCGCCCCTCACCTAACTCCTGCTGATACCCTCCATCCAGTACAATCTGTTACCTGAGGTCTGTGTACTCATATCCTCACCACATGGACCAACCAGCCATCATTCTTGATGTAAGCCCTAGGGGCAGGGACCATGTCTATTTTATTACTTTGTAAAGTGCCAGGTACACTGCTGGTGCTATATAAATGTTTGTTAATAATAATAATAATGTAACCAAGCCAAGCGCGTGCACCTGGGACCTCGCATCCTCGTGACTGTTACACTCCTTGTCTCTCCCTCTGTTCCCCTTCCTTCGTTCCTCCCCCACCCCCACTGTAAGCCCTAGGGCAGGGACCGTGTCTATTCAATTACTTTGTAAAACACCAGGTACATTGCTGGTGCTGTATAAATGTTTGCTCATAATAATAATCACACATTCACAAATACCAAAGTAGCTCAAAGATCAAGAGCAGAGTTGTCTCCAGAACAAAATGATAGGGTCTAGCTGGGAGCCCCCACACAGAAGACTGCATAGTTAGAGGTTCATTCTCTACTGCTCAGTTGGCAAATTCTATCCAATAATTTGGTTAAAACTTGTCCATACCAGGATCGTAGCAGCTACAGCTAACTCAGATCATGAAAATTATCACAGGTACATTAAAGTCAAGTTGACCTTTCACTGGGGGGTCAGTGTAATCCCCCCAAAGCATTTTATGGTGATAGTTTCCTAAACACACCACCAATGACCTTTGTGAACTCAAACTAAGTCCTTCACCCTCATTGAGGGTTTTAATTAGGAGAGCAGGTGCTCGGTTAAGATTCATTTTTTAAAAAGACACATGTATTTTAAGAATATATGTGAAAGGGGTCAACATGACCCCAGTGCAAAGGGTGTAAAGTGCTTTCATTTTCCCATTGACTTACATTGGGGTCGAAAGGACCCCTGATGATGAAATGATGAAAACCTCCATTTTTAAAAAATGGGGAGGGGGGAGGAACATGAAACAACACAGGACAGTTGACCTCCCACTTCTTGAGGAATACATGGGGGAGGAGTGGTTCAGGCTTGCCAAAACAACACTGGAGACCTTTTTTGATACTTGTTTTGTTTTTATGGGTAAGGAAGGGGAGGAAGTATGGTAGGATGGGGGAGTGTTTGGGAGATAGAGGGGTGAGTGCCTTGAGCCCTCTGTGAGGGATACAGGCATGAGGGGAGAAAACTAGAGGTTATGCCACAACCCCTCTATGGGGAGGTGTAATGCCATGACCCTTCTCTGAAGGGGATGGGGTATGAGCATGGTGGGTGCGGCGGAGGGGAGGCAAGGATTGTAATTGGGTTTTTTAAATAGTCATTTTACATGCAAATAATATTTTTTTTATCCTGATGTGCAGGTTTCGTTTTTATATTTCTCTGTAAGCTGCCCTGAGTCTTTTAGGGAAAACGGTGTAATTATAAATCTAAAAAATTTTTAAAAATTGTTGGTGGGCAATGACAACTTAGTTCTACTAATCTTTAACAACTTCTGAAATGTTTCTCCTGAGAGGTCACACTGTATGTTGTGCTTTCATGAGTTCTTTTCTGCTAGTATGTTTTGCCATTTCAGTATAATTTATAAGAAAAAAAGGCAGTGTTGAGCTGCCTTTGGTGGGAAGGATGGGGTAATAAATTTGAATAAATAAATATAAATAATCAATAAAAATAATATGCATTTATATAATTAGAACCTTTACTATAAAAATATTATAAGAACATTATATGGATAAAAGCTTAATGTTCAAGAATAAAGATAATCAAATTGTACCCAATACAAATGATAATTAGGAAACTTCATACAATATGGCCCCAAATAAACCCAAGATAAACTATATTAGGGATACAAACACAATGGTCTGACTCTTGAATAACACCTTTACTACAAATTATTATAAGGATAATTGTGTAAAAAAAACCACAATGTTCATGAATATAGATAATGGAATTGTACCCAAGTCAGTCAAAAATCATTATGAAACAGTATTCTATATTATATTATATTATATTATATTATATTATATTATATTATATACACTATTTTATATTCTATCCATTATTGTTTGTATCGGGTACAATTTGATTACCGTTATTCATGAACATTGAGCTTTTATCCATACAATTGTTCTTATAAGATTTTGTAGTAAAGTGCTAATTATATAAATGCATGTTATTTTTGTTAGCAATTCCTCTTTTCCTTATATTTGCATGGAGCTGGTTCTGCTTTAATAGGTCCTTTTTGGGGGTCTTGACTAACATTTCAGTATAAATACTCTAATGGATTCACAACACTTTTAATTTTTCTTCCAGGCTATTGTATAAGCTCATACCAGGTGGATTTCTGTCTTTTACAAGCACCATGGTATCCAGTTAAAATAATAGAGTAAATTGGGCTAGTTGTCTGTGGCTGAATAGAGCAGCTAATTTATGTTTGTTCCTCTTGAAAAGCTTAAATGTTGATAGGAGATTAGAAATTATAGCGGAAGTCTAAAAAGCTGTTTAGAGCGGTTTTCAGCTCTAAATGTGGAAATAATGGTTTCAGTTTTAATCACAGTACTCTACTATACATTCTGTGCCATTTAGGAGCATTCCTGTTTTTTCTTGTGTGAGGGGGGGGGGGGGGAATAATCCTACAATTTTATTTGCTAAATAAATGTTTTTCAGCAAGCTCTTGAAATAAAGAAATTAGTCCTTGCCAGAATTATTAGTACAAATATTTTAGGATTTGAACAAATATATTTCAAAAACAGTCAGATTATGCATTAAATAATGAATTACAATCAAATTATTTGATTCTGTCCAAGAAAACTGCTCCCATGCTTGCTATGTATTGTCTGTATATGAGTAGACTTGATATGTGTTAATTTTGTGTTAATAAAACAGAATATAAAACTATGTTGCAATTATGAAACTAATGATAACCTTGTAAATTCCATTGACTTCAAGCTTATCAGTAGTTTCATGATTGTGATGGTTTGACTAAAAAGTGCTTTTAACTGTATTATTGTACTTGGGGGCTCAGGCATTTCAGAGGTAGTGTGATTTAGGGTAGCTGTGGGGGTGATCTTTGTTTAATCTTGGCCAATTGGATGGAAATGACTCTGATTTTTAAACAAAAAATGTAAGTTTCCCCCCCCACCACCAAATAAAGGACTTTAGTTAATATCTATAGCTAATGGGTTCTGCTGCCCTACATAAGCAAGAAGGACAGAAGAGATCTGCTTATCTGTTGAATATCTAAAAGGCAGTAACTTATATTAGCCATGTGAGAAGATTGTATATTTTGCTAAGTATTATGGCTTTACAAGACTACAATTAACAGACTTGATTGGTTTACTAGTTTATTTGTTTGATAGTGGTGGACTGGTGGACCAGTCGGCTTGGTGACAGTTTAGGATAGTCCACCCCCAGAGACTAATGGATCCATAGGATTCCAGAACTCTCAGGGGAATTTATTCACTAACTTTGATGGCTTCTCTGTCAATACCCTGGTTAACTTAGTGGTACGCTACATTTGACCCGAGCTATTGACATAGTGGCACCAGGTGCCTGCTTTCTCTGCTGTGGCAGTCTAGATCTCCCTGGTATATGGAGGACATGGGGCTATGGAAACACAAGAGTAGACTGTTAGAGCATACATGGTGCTCGACTTGCACCCAAGCTGACCAACTCTGGCATAGACTGTTTTTGAAGGACTGTGCTGTGGCTGTGGCAGTGGTGAAGAAAACTTTCTTTGTTGCTACCATAGCATCTGCAAAGTGCTGTCCGGTGGAGCTCTTCCGAGTGGTGAATAGCTTATTAAATCCTGGCTATTTTCACCTGGAGTTAATCATTAATTGCTTGCTGTGAAGAGTTTGCCAGCCTACTATGCAGATAAAGTTGCTTGCATTTGGCTCAACTTGTGTGCTGCTACTTTTGAGTGCAGAGTCAGAGTTTGGGGTTGGGGAGGCACGGTCTTATCCGGTTGACTTGGATCGGTTTCATTTGGTCTTGCCCACCGATGTGGAGGCTGTGCTTGCAGTGGTGCAAGCGACCAGTTGTGAATTAGATCCATGCTTGTCATGGCTAGTGAAAGCTACCCGGAAGACACTAGGGCGGTTGCTGGCTGGGGTTGTTTATGTTTATTCAAAATTTATAAACCCCCACCACCTCCTGCCAAATGGCAGCTCAAATGGCGGTGTACGAAAAGACAAAATACAATATAAAAACAATTAAAAATCATCAAACAAACAAGGTCTGACTAAAACTCACTGCCTCCCCCCCTTCCCGCCTCCCCCCCCCTAAAAAACAACAACACCCACTACTCATCTCCCTCACCAAATGCCTGGTGAACAGCCTGGCACTGGTTTTCAGTGCCTCCCTTTGGGAGGGCAGGGTGACTACAACTGCAAAACTGCAGTTGTCTGTCCCCTGCTCAAGAAACCTCCCCAGCCAGCTACCATCCTGTCTCTAACCTTCTCTTTTTAGGGAAGGCTATTGAACTGGTGGTTGCCTCACAGCTCCAGGTGCATCTTGATGCTGTTGAATTCCTGGACCCATATCAGTCGGGTTTTCGTCCTGGTCATGGCATCGAGACTGCACTTGTGGCCTTGGTTGATGATCGTCGCTTGGAAATTGACAGGGGAAATGTACCCTGTTGATTTTTAGATCTTTTGGCAGCCTTTGAAGCAGTTGATAAGTTGTTGTTGACATGGCTGCGGGACATGGTGGTGGTGGTGGTGGGGGGGTCAGCTCTTTAGTGGTTCGGCTTATTCCTGGGTGGGAGAACCCAGAGAGTGGTAATGGGTGATAGCGCATCATCCCCCTGGGGGCTCCTTTCTGGGTGCCGCAGGGTTTCATTTTGTCCCCACTTCCGTTCAATGTGTATCTGAGGCCCCTGGGTGAGATTGTTGGGAGATCTGGAGTGCCATCTGCACACTGATGACACCCAGCTCTCTCTCTTTTTCATCTGACCCAGGCCCTGCAGTCTTGGGCTTACCAGGTGCCTGACTGCCATTGGAAACAGGATGCAGGTGTGTTGATTGAAGCTGAATCCAGGCAAGACCAAGGTGATGATGGCTGGCCAGTCATATGGCCTGTGGGATATAGGGACTCCTGTTGTTGATGATGTCCACCCTCCTTTGGTCACCCAGGTTGGTAGTCTTGGGGTACTCTTGGATCCACTGCTGCACCTGGATGGCCAGGTTGTGGCAGTGGCCAGGAGTGCCTTTTACCAACTTCGTTTGGTGAGAAAGCTGTGACTTTTTTGTCAGACTCTGATTTGGCCACTGTCACCCATGTCTTCATAACCTAGACTAAAACTTCAGTGCACTCTATGTGGAGCTGCCCTTGGTGACTGTTCTGAAGCTGCAGTTGGTGCAGAAAGTGGCAGCCCACCTTCTGTCAAAGGTGAGTGACAGGGAACATATTACACCGGTGCTCCTTAGTCTGTACTGGTTGTCAATATCTTTCCGGGCACAATTCAGGGTACTGGGTTTGACCGATTAAATCCCTAAATGTTTTGGGCACCAGGTATCTGAAGGACTGCCTATTCCCTATGTTCCCTGAGGTCTGCCGAGGGCACCCTCTTGCGAGTACCAAATGCCCATGAGGTTCATACACCAAGGGCATGCAGAAAGGTGTTCTTGGTGGTTGCTCCACAATTATGGAACTCCCTTCTCTTGGAGGTCCACCTAAGCCCTTTTGGAAGAGATTTAAGACCTTGTTTGGTCAGGCATTTGGTGGGCTGAGGGGGAAGGAAGAGAGTTGAAGGATAGGGGAGTTTAGAGGTTTTTAACTGTTTTTATATGTTTGTTTCTATGTTTTTATATTTTTTTATATCTTTGTAAGTCACCCTGAACCTCTGTGGGAAGGGCGGGGTAACAAACTGAATAAACAATGTAAATTTATATGTGCATTTTTATTTCAAAACGTAGTTGATCAAATTTCCTCTTGATGTTGTTATATAAATAGACATTTTCTTCCTTTTGTTAAAACTGCAAACTTGAGGTTAGCTTGTACTATCACAAATTTAAAATATACATATTTTTTGTAAGCTCTGGTCAGGATATCCAAGGAACAATTGTGGTTGCAAATCTTCCAGTCCTGATGCGACAGAATCCTGCAGAGACACTTCGGAGGGTTTTGCCAAAAGTCAGAGTAAGTTAGTATGCATCATTTGACTTTGTTCTTGATATAAAAAAATTGTAATAAGAAACAAACAAGTGCTTTGGTAAAAATGATTTGATGATCAGGCTTTAGAAACATTAATTTGGATATGGTATTCATTGCTGATATTCCAAGTTAATGCAGTGTAAACACTGGAAATTTGGTATAATTTTGTTATAATTAGAATAAAAATAGATATTATTTCAGAAAAAATGAATAGATAATGGATCTGCATTCTTCTTCTGTACAGATTTAGGAACTATAAGGTTTACCATTCTCTGCCATCCCATGGAGAAAACTTTAGCCAGTCAATCCTAACACTACACTATACTTTTTATTGGCCATTAGTCTTCATCATTCTACCACAGAATCAGATCATATCAGTTTATTCAGCAGTGGCTTTCGCCATGGCCAGACAAAGACACAGATACACAAAAGGTAACTTACAGACAAATAGTAAACATAAACAGCACAAAATACAGCATAGCATACTATCAGAGTCAGAGATCCGAAATAAATATCAGGCCATAGATGAGTGGAATACCACTCGTAAACTGAGGGCGACTAAACAGAACCTGTAGTTGACCTTGGCATTCCCAGAGAAACATCCTACGAGGCAAAAACCAATCCTCTCCCTAATAGCCCAACCCTCCTGCGTACTTCCACAGCATCCACTCAAATCTAATGAGTGCTGGGCTTTCCTAGAGATTCTACCAAAGAGAAAACATTCATATTTTCATGCTAATGTCTAGAATTGTCTCTTTCTTTTATCTTTCAGTAGCGTATGCTACATCTACAGAAGTTTAATCAATTCTTATTACTCTTAAGTAAACATCCTTTCTGTATGGCATATTCAGCCAATAAGAATGGGTTCAGATTATAGTATGCTTCTCGCTTACGTTTTATTGTTTAAGTGTTCTCTTATTTGATAAATTAATCTCTTAAATTGTGACTTTATTAAATTAATGTTATTTGAGACCTGTTTATATTCTGTCTATTTCTATGTTTCTCTGTATTATTTGCTAAATGTATTTTAAGTTCAACAATAAATAGTGGCTGCTCTTCAGTCTGTAGTCTTTAGATAGGAACATGGCTTCAGCCACTGCAAAAAATAAGGGAAACAAAGTTTAAAGGAGCTCAATGCCAACAATAAATGTAAGTACTTTCAGCAACTTTAGGCCAGCATTGCCCTCAATTTCTGTTCCATCTTGTATGGTGTTGCTGTAAATCTTGTAAAGTGTGTAATGGTTACCACATTTTTGGCTTGGATTTCCATTTGAGCCTGATTTAATATAGCCTGGCCATTTTCTCTTTCACTAACTTTTTAAAGTGAATCTGTCCATGGACAACAGGTCAGCAACTCAGTCAACATGGTTCCCTGTCTAGGTATTTCTCTAATTAAGCTTTTGGTGAAGAGTATCCTGCTTGGTCAGTAACTGGTAGAGTGGATAAATGCATGGTGGACATGAGGAAAAATCAGTTTTGAAGAGCTGCCTTGTGCCATCATGAATGATATTGTGGATGTCTTCATTATCAGCAGCTGTTTCTATTGCTGTTTTTAAATTTTCAAATCCACCATTTGCGAGAGCAGCCAGACTGAAAGACTTGGGGGATTGAAGTGCTCTAGCCAAAGAATGAGTTAGCACATGAAGAGAAACAATATAAGCTTCTGAACATTGTCAGATAAACCTCATGCATTGTTGAAGGGGACTATGTGAAGGAGAGCTTTCTTCCTATCCAGGTTATCCTCCAATAAAGGTGACCCCTGTGGTGGTGATCTTTGTTGCAAATAACCGTCCACTAAATGCTCTCAACTCAATTCTTATTACAGAAAGATGAAAACAGTCTTAGCTCACATGAGCTGAATTTGAACCAGTGACCTACATTTAGGATTAAAATTGTATGTATAGCTCATTAAGACTCTCCTGAACTACTTTGACCCCTTGTACTCTGCTTTTTAGAAGAAAGATAAAACGTGTCTCTTTGTATAAAGGATGCAACCAATATTACTGCATGACTTTTAAAAAAATATTCCCATTGACAAGAGAAAGGTAGTGGGAAATGAATTTTGATTGAGATCTTCTTTTAATATATCCTTCTTGGAAAGATGAGCTGGCCTCTATTCTAAAAGGTCTGACCAAGTCAAAATAAGCTTTATTACCTCAAAAGAGACGTTTGGCCATTTGCAGTAATCTCTCTCCTTTTTTTTCTTTTTTCTCTTTTCCTTTGTAGAGATGACTTGCATTTTTTTGGTACCCATTCTTCCAGTTTTTAGCTACTTCTATGAACAGAGCTAAAGGGCAGGCTATCCCTTTAGTTTTATCTGTCTTTATGCCAGTCACTTATACTGTGTAAACAAAAGTGCTTTAGAAAAGCCACAGGCTATTGAGTAAGAGATGAGATTTGATATTTTATCAAACTTTCTCAAATTGCCACTGGAAATGTCTCCTTTTTCTTCCAGCCTTCTAAAAAAAGACTGTTTGTAAGACAATATAATATTTGTTGAAAATTAAAGCAATTTCATTCGTTGCTGCTGTGATACACTTTTTATCTGCTTCATTATAAATTGTTAGATAAAAAGCTTATGAAAAAATAGATCATCAAGCCTCCTGCTCTGCAGCAACATGATTACTTGGAAAGTATTGTCCTCTAGGATGTTTAAATCCATTCTCCAGTACACACTTGTCATCAGAAGTGCCTTTTGGTTTTGTATTGCAAGGATGCATTTATATTATTAAGCATCACCCCTCAGCTTCCTTATCTGAACATGTCACTGAACAAGAAATGTTCAGAAGTGAGAAATAAAATGACAAATAGTTTAAAAACCAGCTGAGTCAGTGCCTCCAATACCAGACATGTATCTTTGGTGTCAAGGCCAGGTCAGCACAATTTTTATAAAGGGATGTAAATAGTCCTCAAAGAAACAGTGACTTAAGGGTTCAAGCATTTGAAAATCCATTAACCTTTTGCCTCGTTTCTCCATTTACTACTACATAAGCTTATAGCATTTCATGTCACTTGCTGAGCTAGCCTAGTGACTTGAAATTCTGGAAGACCCATCCCTGATTGAAATACCAAGTGCAGTTGCATCCGAGATGTTCCTGATCTTATGCTGTGCTTTAAAAAAATGATGGGGCACTAAAAATTAACAGCCTGAATTTTTTGTCATAAACACTACCTAATACTACGAAGTTGAGATTCTTGCTTCCATCAAGTGAAAGTTTTCAGTCCCTTTTTAAAAAAAATCATTCTATGTTGGTTGTTGGTATCTTTCTTGTTTAACTGTTTCTTTTTGCATCCTGACTCTGGAGTACCATATATAGATAGGTAGTAAACAGAACTTTGTTCATGTAAATGTGAGATTAACATTTTTGGATGTCTCTAGATCAGGGGCGCTCAACTCGATTTGGCCTGAGGGTCGGAAAATTTGGTTCAAACCCAACCCTGAGCTGCATGTGGCCTAGCCCCTAATTTGCATAACCCCATCCAGAATTTGCATGAGCACACACCTAATTTGCATGGCCCCACTCCTAATTTGCATACCTTGTGTGAATGTAAAAAAGGGCAAAGCTGGCACCTCCCCCACAAACCTAAAAGACAAGGTATGCAGGAGCAAACACAAACCAATGCCACCACATGGCAAAACAATGTGGTATGTTGTGCTATACGCTGTAGGGCTCTGAAATAAGGGGTGCTTCCTTAAAATAAGGGACACCAGGCAACCCACCAGAGCAATTCTCCTCTATGCCCAAAGCTCTCACAGGGGCTGCACACCTGTGGTATGTTGTACAGCCCTGTCACAATGGCGTATGTTGTGCAATAACGCTGTAGGGCTCTGAAATAAGGGGTACGCCCTTAAAATAAGGGACACCAGGCAACCCACCCGTGCAGTTCTCCTCTATGCTCAAACCTCTCACAGGGGGACTGCACATCTGGGCCTGCTTATTAGGGGGAGCTCATTGCAAAATATGTGGCCCTGCCGGGTGAGAGTGGGCGCCTGTGCCCTGACCTGGCATCACCAGGGACCCTGAAATCAGGTGTCACCACGGGGCCCCTGGAAGTAAAGAAACGGGCGGGGCAATCGCCCTGTGATAAGGGCAGCCTTGGCTGCAGCTTGGGCTCTGCCTGTCTTGGTGACCAGCGCTCTGTGCTGCTGGGAGAGGAGCCTTGCCTGCCTGAGCCTAAAGTGCCTAGCAGGTTCTGCCTACGTGCACCTGGCTCCCATGAAGCCTGGTGCAGCCCCACCCCCACTTGGAAGCTGCAGCCCCCGGGGAACCTGGGCACGGCAGAGCCAGCCCCTACCCTACAGCTCTATCAAACAGGGAACTCAAGCCCGCCAGACACCCCAGACTGATTCTGAGGGCCGCCGCAGCAGCGAGGTCTTGCTCTCCCAGCACCATATTGCTTGTGTCCCTGGGGAGCCAGCTGCACTTCAATCCGCTTGGGGGAATCAGGGAGCAAGCGAGCGCTGCTGGGATTATTGTGCAGCTGGACGTGGCTTTGAGCCCCTAGGAGGCAGCATCCCATTCCCTGTTTCTGCCTGGCAGCAACCCCAGCTCTTGCGTGGTGTGTGCCTGCATCCTACCATGGGCCAGGGAGAGGGAGGCTGACGAGGGCTGCATGCCAAGGGGCTTTCTTTGCGCACAGAGAGGGTGGGCTCCTGGCCTGGCTCTGAAGATGCTCTGCAGATGCCACCAATTCGATGCTGCTGCCAGCAGAGGACAGTTGATCACGACCTAGGGCCAGGAAATGGGTTTCCTCCTGGCGCTATAATAGCCTTAGAAACCCAACCCACCACCCTTGCAACGCTGCACTGCCTCTTTTGCTTAGGCGGCTCTGGTGCGCTCTGCTGCAACTGGCCGGCAGTCACAAGTCTGCTTCCAGTTAGGGGGTGGGGGCACGTGGCAGCCCGGGCCGCACACAATACCAGAGACTAATTTGAAAGCAGGCCTAAAAAAAAAGCAAGGGCGTGTGGCCCAGGGGCCGTATGTTGTGCAGCCCTGCTCTAGATGCTAAGTTAATCAGTTTCAACAAAGCTTGTTTTTTCTGCCCAAAGCTTTTATGAAAAAAAAAAAAGGGGGGGGGGCAGGAGACAGGACAGTCTTGCCTTTTAAACACTCATTCGCCTTCTCTGGCAGTAAGATTTTTTTTATGTGGCCAGGTAAGTTACACCCCTTCTTTCTTCCTTGATACTGTGATCTAGACAGACAGGTACTAAAACATGGCTATGCAAATATTCTACTGATTTGTGTGAGACTGATTTAGGGATTGTCTATTCTTTAATTTTTGCTGGGTTCTCTGATATTGCCCTTGGCTTGAAATGCTTTTTAACCTCGATTAGTTATTTTTAAAAAAATTAATTGTTGACTGTTGTGCTTATGTTGCTTTTTCTTTAGCTACTTCTGAAGACATTTTTTGGTGACTGCTCATTAGAAATTTGCCAAGGTTCAAGTGGGCCATTTTCCTTTAAAAGGAATGAGGCTCTTTCACTTGCAAGGGAGTTGCATTGGCTGTTAATAACTTGTTACCTTGTTTTGCCATCTGTGAAATGGGAAAGTGATATTTATCCAGCTTCTTGTTAAGTCAGGCTTATAACTGAAAGGTGTGGTGAGTGTGTATACATGCATAAGTGCACAAAGGTGGTATACAGTCATTCTTTATCATTGTCAGTGGGTTGGGTTTGTCTACTCCAGCTTCCTTGATTTGGTGACTGGACCTGTTTACACAACTCTCAGGTAAGAACAAATTCTTCTTTGGCCAATTGAATGGATGGAACAGACTGAGAAAAAGGGTAACTAAGAAAAGTGTGATGTTTTGCTGGATTGAGGAGTTTATCTCAATTTGTTGGCAGAAATTGGTAAAGCTGATAACCTTGCCTGGGTTCTTACAGGAATTTATTATACATGTCGGAAAAATACCTGTAAAGTACTCTTTTTTTTCCTTTTAAAAAGCTTAGTTTTAACCAAAAGCACAATCTTCTCATGTTTAATTAGACATTTAATGACTGACATAAGAATAATTTCCCCCCAGCCTTTTAACATATTTAGCTAATGGAGAGCACTGTCACTATACTGTTCTTTCTGTTCTGCTGTTCAATCTTTAGAAAGTAAAATGGGACCATGTATATGAAAACTTTGCATATTTTCTCCAGTTGAAGAGCAGTAACATCATGTTTTATGGGTTCTCCTACATAGATCCCCACCTTCTGGATATCTGCATGCACCTCCTCATGAACCTTGGCTATTGCTGAAATGTAGACTTGTAGAAGACTTACTTCTAATCCTCGCAACATACTTTGACCTGAGCATTTGTTCCTGAGCATTGAGTGGATTATTTTATTTGGCTTTAATAACTCAGTTCCTGTTGATCTTGGTGGTCTGTTCTCACTTCTGTGAATAAGATTTTTTTTTAGAGCTAATATATATAAAGTTGAATTTCTTTTTTAATTTAGTTATTTTTTTCTGAATAAAAATTTGACTGATTTTGTTCTATAACTGCAGTTAGTTAGACATACATGACAAGCATTTATGTCCAAAGGGTTGAAGACCCAAACATTGTCCGATTTATATGGCCCTGGCTTCTCGATGTTTTAGCTGACTCAAAACCCCTCACCTTGTGCTTTCTGATGCATTCTTTAGAGCCATTCTTAAAAGTAATTATTCTCTACATTTTGAAAGTGGCTTGCTGTTTTGCTGTCACATTAGTCTGTTTCCTTAGCAAACTACAGTGGAGAGATGGTGACCTAGTGTAACTTGGTTCCCTAATAATCAGTTTTTCATTCTACTGTTCTTCTGGAATACTCCTCAGGTGCTTGTCTTTTTGATCCCTAATCCATACATTAGCATTTGCATTTATGATTGCTGGAGCTCATTTTTTTGACTGAAGAAATCTGTAATTCTTATTACTGCTGTCTGAGCCTAAACACATCAACACCAGCAGTTCCCCAAAATTTGTTTTCTTAAGCTACATTAAATCCACCTACCTGGGTTTGCTGGATAGGGTTTTTTGTTTCCAGAGAGTGAGAACCTGTGGAGGAGATCCCATGACTAGGAAAAGGGGGTTACTTACCAGTAATAGTACTTCCTACAATGGGTATACACATTTGTAGATCCCCTCTTTATTTATTTGATTTATACCCTGCCCCTCCTGAACACAGCTCGGGGTGGCTTACATACGTGTTGTCCTTTTGTGTTTTACATTTTTTATATCCAACTTGAGGTCTCTGGAACTGAAGTGAGGGATGGTAACCCAATCCATTTTCATAGACAAAACTCTCCAGTTCTCAGTGCATCAGTGCAGGCACATGTTTAAGCAATACATGATTTCAGTGTCTCCCGAGGTCCATGAGGAGGCACATCCAGACAATGTGACTCTCATACTTGATTATCCAGAGAGTATGGATCTGTGGAGGATACTACCCATTTGAAATCTTGAGTTGTTGGTAAGTAATCCTGTTTATATTATGTACCCAGTAAATCTAGAATTAGAGTTGAATTTCACTGCTTTTATTATGATAAAACATATGCTGGTTTCTTAGCTTTAGCATTGCAGAAACCTACATCACCAAAGATTCAAGTTAGTTAATCTGTTTGAGATTTTAAAACACACTGATTGTAGAAAGTGTGTCAATTAGAAACAAGAACAGAATCTTTTGTATTGCAGTTTATGGCTAGTCCTCTTTGACGCCTGAATAAAATAACAATTTACAGGAGTCTTTTTACCTAATTTTTGTCATTGGGGAATGAGAATAAAACAGATTTACTCATAAATCATTATTACTGATTTAAAAGGAACAGACTTTTCCTGTGATGCCTTTAAAGTCTGCCTAATATGTGGAAGTCATCTGACAAGCAGTGCTATGGGCTGTATTTTGATTTGCAGTTCAGAGAAAACGCTTTCCGGTTTTGTCTTTTTTCTTTTAATGACTAGGGCTTGTCTGCAGAGTAGAGCAAAATAACTAAGGCGGCATTTAGACGTGCATTTAAATCGCACAGCCACGGCCACGTGTGATTTAAAGCACTGCGCACTTCCAGGTTGGTCTGAATGCGGTGAGTGCGCACATTTCAGCCTAATCCGATCTGTTGGAGTGCGGTTTGAAAAGCTGCTCAGTTGTAATTCACACCCTTTATTTTGGTTAGGAATTCATTGTGGAATAAGAATATGCACACCACACTCTTAAACTGAAAAAAAATAATAATCTAATTTCAGTTTCATTTACCAACTAGCCTTATGAGGCTCAGATACATTCCTTCTGGTTCTTGCATGCAGTTGCCTTTCTCCCCTACCCCCCAATAAGAGTATATAGTGAGCTTGAGCTTGAATGGAAACTGACAGACTGTAGTATACAAAGACAATGTAGGCCTTAATGATATATTTTTAAAAAGCAGCTGGTGCCCACTGAAACAGAGGGGCGGCACCAGAAAAAAAATATTAAGGGGGGGGCACAGAAGGGGCAAAGTGCATTTCTGGATGGGTGAGTTTTGTCTCACATGTTAGATTTCTGAAAGACAATTAAACCGTATATTTCACATTAACACTCCCACCCTAATTCCTACACATGTGTGAAGGATTTTGAGGAAGTTAACTTAGGTAATATTATTTAAAACAAGAATTAACCAACCAAATTTAAATTACAATAAGGAAAAAGACCTTCAAACAAGCTAAAGTCTGTCAGTACAGAAACATTTCCTTGATGTACAAATTAAGCAGACTGAACACACTGATGTATTTCTTATACAGAAAACACAATTACATTTAAACTAGTAAGTGCAGGAGGAACCAGGAATGCGAAAAGTCACTCAGAGGAAACTAACAAACCGCAGCCCCGGCACAACTAGGGAATAGGGATCTGGAGGACTGGGTAGTCAACGAGAGAGAAAGGACCAGAGAGAACAGAGGAGACTGAGTAAACTGAGGCAAAACACGTGTGCAGATGATCGATAGAGGTTGAATCTGCCGATTCGTGTGCAATTCTGCAAAACAGTTAACAACCTCAAGGCCGAGGGTTTTGGAGAGTCTCTTTTCTATTGCCAGGATGGCAATGTTGCTTAGGCGTTCATCACCCATACTGCTCCTCAAATAGGTCTTAATTTGCCACATACACAAAAATGTTTGTTCACAACCAGCACTTGATGGAGGTATTGTAACGGCAGTGGCACACAATCTATGGAGTTCACCGAAAGACATTTTCAGTTCTTCAAGAAGATTAAGCACTTGGTTCATCGTGGCAATTTTTATTGGTCTCTCTCATTCATACCTATCTAGAACCTTTGGATATAATCTTGAGTTCTGCTTCAAATCCATCCATATCACAGCTATAATGTCTTGCAAATGGTCTGAGTTGTTCTGGATCAAGAAAGTAATGACACTTGGGATTGAAAGCACTAACGCCATTCAAAACATTGCAGTTGTCTGTAAATCTTCTCTTAAGTTCACCAATAGTACAATCAACAATAGGAAGGAACACCTTAATTTTAAAATCATGGTCAGTTTTTGGACACATACACACTGCTTTGTTCAGTTCAGTAACATAGCTTCAAAGTTGTTTGGGGATACAACAAATTATCTCTCTTTTTGGCATTTTGATGGAATTTTCTTCTGCAATAATCTTTATATCAGATATAATTTTGCTGAAATTCTCCTCCTGATCCCTCAGATTTTTCAGTTTATCAATCAAAGAATTAACAAGCAAGCAAGTTTGAAACACATGAAAATCTGACTTCTGCAAGTAATCTGATACTACTTTAAGTTCAAGAAGCACATCACTAAAAAGTATCAGACAAAACACAAAGCCAAAGTCTATCTTGTTTAGGATGCCACGAGCCTCTACGCTTCTCTCAGAGTTCGATTCATTACTGATTATATTCAGAAGCAATAAAATTATAGGAAGTGTTTATTTAACAGCTAAACACTATGCAATCTGACACACCCAGCAAGTATCTGACAACTTTTTCAATTTAATAATTATGCACCCTGTTTTTCTTTGCAATTCAGTGAAACATGAATGCACATAAGAACGGGATACAAATACATGCAGCTGTTGAAGAAGACTAAAGAAGCTTGCAGCAACATCTATATTTTTACAGACATCAACGATAATTAAGTTAAACCTGTGGTTGAAACAGTGAACATAGATGGCTTGTGTTACCTCTTTTAGAAACAGTGCCTGCACTCCATTTAGTGCTCCACTCATTACACTGGCACCATCATAGGTTTGTGCTATGTAGTGTTTGACATCTATGCCACAACATGCTAACGTGTTCTTTATATAACTCACTAGTGAAGGAGCATCCAGTGAATGACATGGATGGAAGCCAATAAAACGTTCATATATATGTTCCTGCTTGTTTTGACCACTTGTAGTTTCTTGGGTGGTTTGGGCCCAAGCCCTGGATGTTTGGGGGAGCTAGCAATACCCCTGCTTACAGTGGGTTACACACTTACAAGCTAGGTGGGTTTTTAGCTACTGCAGTAGAGGAATGTAGGCCGTGGTCAGGGCCCAAGCATCATTTCTTTGGACCCCCGTACAAACTTGTAACACAGGCCCCCCTCCCACACACAATGATCCCATCCTCATGGTAATGCCATGGTGTTGCAGCCTGGGCTGGGCTGCCCTGGATCTCCGGGCCCCGGGAAAGTGTACCCTTTCCCCCTTCTGCTTGGGCCTTGGCCGTGGTAGAAGCCTCATTGTAGGGACAGGATGGTGGATGGAAGTCAGTTGTACCGAAGATCTAGTCACCCCTACTTGCCCAGTGCTCTCCTCTGGGAACAGTTTAAGGCACACACTTACAGAGAATTACAGTTACAGGCTGCGTGGGTAGGTAGTTGCTGCAGTAGAGGAGTGAAGGCCATGTTAGAAGCGTCCTGTTTGCCTGGAAAGGCTCCTCCCCAAAAAAGGGAGGGGGAGGAGGGGAGAGCCAAAGACAGGTGGTGGGGAGGGAGGGAGTGCTACAGATCTTTACTTAGAAGAAAGTCCCATTTATTTCAATGGGATTTGCTTGCTTCCAAGTAAGTATCCTTATTGCTGCAGCCTTAAACACCTAAAAACTGGGCCTTAACAATGTAGAATATTGTGCATGAGAGGTTAACTTGGAGTAGCTTAGCGTCAGCTAGCAGTGCTGTCACAGACTGCTTGCCAATAGCTGTTAAAAATCCTTTTATAGACCATGGCCTTTTTTACATGGGCAGCAGTCGGGGGTGGGGGTAGGTGGCGGTGTGGGAGGGGGCAGTGCACATGGATGCACACCGATCCCCCCACATCGCCACTCAACCCCATGCACAGAGCAACCACTGTTTTGACTAATTGCTCTGTGTGTGGGGGTGAGTCACTGAGTGGGCAGTGTGTGGGTTGCGGGAGCGTGCGTGCATGCACCCCACCCACCCACTGCGCCATTCACACGGTGGCAGGAGAGTGTGCTGCGGTGCATACATGGGCGCCTCCCACTCATGAACACCCAATTTTTGGGTGTTCATGAGTGGGAGGTGCCCGTGTACTAATGGCCCATGTAAGGCTGCCACCATTTTCTTGCCCTGCTCCTGTGCCTGTAGCTGCAGCTGGCATGAAGAAATTAAGTAGGTGAAGCTTTTCCCCATCACTTTAGGAAAATCAAAGTAATTGTGGATAGCTGGAATTATTTCACTCCTTTTAATTTCTTTGTGTCAGACTGCCTCTAAAGGTCCAAGACCAGGCCAGAAGAAATGGTGGCAACCCTAAGATACTGCTACTTCTAATGTGCACTGCTCACACTGTTCTGTCACCAACAGAGGGAAATGAGCCCAGGGGAACTGCGTGTGCGTGCGCTCTCTCTCTCTCATGATAATAATAAAGAAAAGCACTTTGAGTACGTGAAAAATGCCTTTCCTTCAAGTAACCACAGCAATGGGGGGATGACTGGGGGAGGGCACTTGCCCCCCCTTGCTCCCCCTCTGTTGCTGTCCCTGCTGAAACATACTATAAAAATAACCACTATTCGTAAGTTTCCCTACACTATTGTAGATTGTATTTGTGCAATTGGATCTCCTGGTAGGATCGCGCAAAGCTATAAACATCCATACCAAGCTCTTCAGACACCCAAAACCAGTTTTTCATTAAATTATAAAACTGAGAAATGGTTCTTTTGCTCATAGGATCTGATAGATGTTTCTCTATTAAGATGTCTTGACCTTGGATGGAGTATTAATAATTGGAGTATGGAGTAATAATAATGGAGTAATAATAATAATAATGGAGTAATAATAATCTTGTCACATGACGGTTGTTAGCAAAATTCTAAGATGTTGCTCTTTTACTGCATAGAATTAAAATGTTTTGTGTAGAATTCCTCCTAGGCAGAAATTTTTTAGAAAAAGAAATAATATTGCATGTCAGGCAAAATGTAAATTAGTTACTAAATGCTGAATAGCATTAGTGACTGAGTGCTGAATACACAGAGCAAACCCGATGATCTGCAAATGTTTGTTTGAAAGATCCAAATGAAATGCTACTTTAAATTTATCCTATTGCATTATTTACCTTTTGATTAGGTTTTATTAGTGCATAGTAGATAAGGGGGTATGCTATTAAGTTGAACATTAGTAAACAGAGAACTACCAGTGCATCTCTTGCCTTTTTATTGCAAGGATATTCTATAAATGTTTGTGTATGTTCTGTGTCCCTCTGTGAGAGATGGAGTTTTCTTCATATCTTACAAATGTAATATTTCCCAGGTGTGCAGATTATTTATCTCTTTAACTCATGAAGACAAATGCATGCATTGAAATGAATGTTGCCTGGTTTGTTATGACAGTTTTCATCCTATGCATAATGAAAATATCCTTGCCTAAACACATAAGTTAACTGAACAAGAGTCGCAAAATGGGAAAGCTTAGTAAAACTTTTTCCCTCTATAATCAACGTGAAATATTGTAATAACAATAATAATAATCTTTATTTTTATATAGCGCCCCCCCCCTCCCCTGCCATGACACTAGGAGTGCTTACATATAACGACTTTTAATCCTCACAACAACACTGTGAGGTAGGTTAGGCTGAGAGAATATTATGACTGGCCTAAGGTCACCCAGTGAATTTCTGGCTAAGGTGAGACTTGAACCAGGATCCCCCCCCCGGTCCAAGTACTGCGCGCTTAACCATTAATCCACTTTCAGTTTTTAAATAAGCTTCATATTATGGCTGCAGCCACACAAGCTGGGGCGGGCCCAATCTCCTGCATGCCCTGAAGCAGGCAAGCACAGCTGCCATACTTTGGGTCAGTACTAGGGAGAGCTGGCCACATGGTCTGCTTCCCTGCAGCTATCACCAGCCCCTCTATGCCCCGGGGAGGGCTGAAGAGCTGGCCATGTGGGGTTGGATGCCTGGACTCCTACTGCACTGCAGGGTTGGGCCTGGTGCCACTAGGCAGCTGTTGGGGGGGCATGGAGGAACATGCATGTGCACTCCTCCTCCTGCCTAACAGCTGATTGCAGGGGAGGAGTGCACTTCCCTCTCCTACCTGCCCAACAGCTGTTTGGGGGTAGGGGTCCTGGGATGAGTGTGCATGTCCCTCCCACCCGCCCAACAGCTGATCGGGGGGAGGAGGGCCTGGGAGGGTTTGGGCAACCTTTCTACGCCCTGCGTCCCTGGCCTTTTTCCGCAAACACAGCGCATAGAAGCTGGCTGCCTGCCCTGCCACGGGGCAGGGTGAACATCTGGCGTTTTCTGGGTGTACGAGCCACTGCATCACGTGGTTATGTTGTCCAAGGTAGGATAAAGCTGCCCAAAGTGGGTTAATGTCTCATGTGTCTGCACCCTCTGATTGCTAAGGCACTTGAATTTGTGAGGGTGTAGTTTAAATGAGAGGGATGGGAATTTCAGTTTCAGATAAAACCGAAAGTACCCAAAAATGGCCATTTCGGATTAATCAGAAATTTCTGTTCTTTTTCGGTTTCAGTACTATCGTATCTTTTGCATTGATTTTTCTACCGGATTTTTAACATTGCAGTTTGTCCCCCATTGAAAAACCGCAATGTTAAAAATCTAGTACAAAAATCAATGCAAAAAATCCAATAGTACCGAAACCTAAAAAACCGAAATACATGAGAACCGAAACAGAAATAGACCGAAACAGAAATTTTGCCCAGAGTCCCATCCCTATTAAATGAGATTAATATGTATCCAAATAACTGCTGGTTTTTTTTTAAAGGTAGTTCTGCAGTTTATCTGGTTTCTTATGTAATTTTTAGGGTATGTATGATGCAGTTCCTAATGATGTTTTCCTTTTAATACATGTGTTGCTAATCTCTTAAATAAGTACTCTTTCTGATTATACAGGAGGTTCTGCATNCCCCCCTTGCTCCCCCTCTGTTGCTGTCCCTGCTGAAACATACTATAAAAATAACCACTATTCGTAAGTTTCCCTACACTATTGTAGATTGTATTTGTGCAATTGGATCTCCTGGTAGGATCGCGCAAAGCTATAAACATCCATACCAAGCTCTTCAGACACCCAAAACCAGTTTTTCATTAAATTATAAAACTGAGAAATGGTTCTTTTGCGCATAGGATCTGATAGATGTTTCTCTATTAAGATGGCTTGACCTTGGATGGAGTATTAATAATTGGAGTATGGAGTAATAATAATGGAGTAGTAATAATAATAATAATAATAATGGAGTAATAATAATCTTGTCACATGACGGTTGTTAGCAAAATTCTAAGATGTTGCTCTTTTACTGCATAGAATTAAAATGTTTTGTGTAGAATTCCTCCTAGGCAGAAATTTTTTAGAAAAAGAAATAATATTGCATGTCAGGCAAAATGTAAATTAGTTACTAAATGCTGAATAGCATTAGTGACTGAGTGCTGAATACACAGAGCAAACCCGATGATCTGCAAATGTTTGCTTGAAAGATCCAAATGAAATGCTACTTTAAATTTATCCTATTGCATTATTTACCTTTTGATTAGGTTTTATTAGTGCATAGTAGATAAGGGGGTATGCTATTAAGTTGAACATTAGTAAACAGAGAACTACCAGTGCATCTCTTGCCTTTTTATTGCAAGGATATTCTATAAATGTTTGTGTATGTTCTGTGTCCCTCTGTGAGAGATGGAGTTTTCTTCATATCTTACAAATGTAATATTTCCCAGGTGTGCAGATTATTTATCTCTTTAACTCATGAAGACAAATGCATGCATTGAAATGAATGTTACCTGGTTTGTTATGACAGTTTTCATCCTATGCATAATGAAAATATCCTTGCCTAAACACATAAGTTAACTGAACAAGAGTCGCAAAATGGGAAAGCTTAGTAAAACTTTTTCCCTCTATAATCAACGTGAAATATTGTAATAACAATAATAATAATCTTTATTTTTATATAGCGCCCCCCCCCTCCCCTGCCATGACACTAGGAGTGCTTACATATAACGACTTTTAATCCTCACAACAACACTGTGAGGTAGGTTAGGCTGAGAGAATATTATGACTGGCCTAAGGTCACCCAGTGAATTTCTGGCTAAGGTGAGACTTGAACCAGGATCCCCCCCCCGGTCCAAGTACTGCGCGCTTAACCATTAATCCACTTTCAGTTTTTAAATAAGCTTCATATTATGGCTGCAGCCACACAAGCTGGGGCGGGCCCAATCTCCTGCATGCCCTGAAGCAGGCAAGCACAGCTGCCATACTTTGGGTCAGTACTAGGGAGAGCTGGCCACATGGTCTGCTTCCCTGCAGCTATCACCAGCCCCTCTATGCCCCGGGGAGGGCTGAAGAGCTGGCCATGTGGGGTTGGATGCCTGGACTCCTACTGCACTGCAGGGTTGGGCCTGGTGCCACTAGGCAGCTGTTGGGGGGGCATGGAGGAACATGCATGTGCACTCCTCCTCCTGCCTAACAGCTGATTGCAGGGGAGGAGTGCACTTCCCTCTCCTACCTGCCCAACAGCTGTTTGGGGGTAGGGGTCCTGGGATGAGTGTGCATGTCCCTCCCACCCGCCCAACAGCTGATCGGGGGGAGGAGGGCCTGGGAGGGTTTGGGCAACCTTTCTACGCCCTGGCCTTTTTCCGCAAACACAGCGCATAGAAGCTGGCTGCCTGCCCTGCCACGGGGCAGGGTGAACATCTGGCGTTTTCTGGGTGTACGAGCCACTGCATCACGTGGTTATGTTGTCCAAGGTAGGATAAAGCTGCCCAAAGTGGGTTAATGTCTCATGTGTCTGCACCCTCTGATTGCTAAGGCACTTGAATTTGTGAGGGTGTAGTTTAAATGAGAGGGATGGGAATTTCAGTTTCAGATAAAACCGAAAGTACCCAAAAATGGCCATTTCGGATTAATCAGAAATTTCTGTTCTTTTTCGGTTTCAGTACTATCGTATCTTTTGCATTGATTTTTCTACCGGATTTTTAACATTGCAGTTTGTCCCCCATTGAAAAACCGCAATGTTAAAAATCTAGTACAAAAATCAATGCAAAAAATCCAATAGTACCGAAACCTAAAAAACCGAAATACATGAGAACCGAAACAGAAATAGACCGAAACAGAAATTTTGCCCAGAGTCCCATCCCTATTAAATGAGATTAATATGTATCCAAATAACTGCTGGTTTTTTTTTAAAGGTAGTTCTGCAGTTTATCTGGTTTCTTATGTAATTTTTAGGGTATGTATGATGCAGTTCCTAATGATGTTTTCCTTTTAATACATGTGTTGCTAATCTCTTAAATAAGTACTCTTTCTGATTATACAGGAGGTTCTGCATGTTGCAGGGGTGGAGATGCAGTTAACAGCTGCTGTTTCGTTTTTGACTATTTTGCAAGAAGAGACAGTATCCGTTCATGCTTACTCCCACTCCTTCCTACATACCATCCTACAGAATCTGGAGCACAGAGATGCAGGTCAGGATCATAATACTATGCTGCTGACTGCTTAATTTGACTACTTAATATGCTTGTTTGCTTAGTGGAAGTACTGCTTAAATAAAGCAATGAATTTTGTTCAGAAACAAAAAAACAAATCTGTGCTGCAATGTGTGCTTATTAACTGATGGTGTTTATGGATCAGTACAGATTACAGAATATGCAAGATCTTCTGACACTAATTTCTTGATACTTTTTTTTGGGTTACTTTTATTTTATTCACCTTGATTTAAAATGTATTTCTTCATAGAAGATCACCAGATCTCAAAATTCTTAATCTGAACTCTCACTGAATTCATTGCAGTTTGTGCTTGAGGTTTTCACGTATACTGTTATGATTTGAGAGACTGAGAAAGTTTTAAATAAAAAAAGAAACAGCATGCTGTTGCTATTGGGAGGACACTGTTACTTGAGAGGAATGGCTCCAAAGTTCAATAAGTTTACAATATCAAATATATTCAAATAGACAATGGTGTGGTTACCTAAGTGTGAAATGTGATTCTACATTTTTGGTAGGATCCTTTAAAGCATAACCAATTGAAGATATGAATGCGCCAAGTCAAAAGTATCTTCATATACTTGATATCTAAAACATAACATATCAGTACATTTGTACCTGACAGGTGTCAGTAATGCATGGCTGGAAACTCTTCTTGCTGTGATCGAAGTTTTGCCGAAAGAAACCATCAGACATGAGGTAATGCTACTCTTCCAAGAACATTATTAAAGAACTGACCTGATTTATTTTTTTTTAGATGTAGAATACTTGCACAGCACTTCACGAACTTGAATAAGAATAACGAGTGAGCAGCACCTGTGAAAATCAATTAATTTAAGCCTCAGAAAACAGGAAAATGGTGTGGGTAGATGGCATAGACATTTTCAGGCGTTGGCCATAAAATAGCAGAGTTGCCATAAAACAGCAGGTTTGCCAACCCCATATGTTAAATACTTGCAAGTCAGGTCCCCTTAAAACATTTAACATTTAAGTTACTCTGCATTAATGTTTTTCTGTGTAACCATGAGAGTGAGTTTCTTTTGGTTTTTTCTCCCTCTTTTAATGAAGTTGAGATCTTCATGATTTTGGGGTATCTGTGGATTTAGAGACCACTAAAATCATAAAACTTGATAAAATCATGAGCTGCGAATCATGCAATGCCCATATAAACCACAGTATTGATTAACTGCTTCTTTTTTTTTAAAGTAGTTTAGATTGCTTGTAATTTTTGTTTGCGTGTTTTAAAGGTGGTCAAGTTCTCCCACATTAATCTATGGAACAAGCAAAGTAATATTTTAGCCTCAAAGCTAAGGTTCATATGTAGGGTTGCCATCTCTCTGGGTTTCACCTTGAGACTTTGGGTTTTGACCATGGGTCTCCAGGCTCTGGAAGAAGCTCTGATTTTTTCTAGGTCAGCCAGGCATACCTGTGGCCAGCTTGGAGATTCAGGGCTTGTGGGAGTGGCAGGTAGCAGCTCCAAAGGGGTGGGTGCCATATCGGAAAAGGGGTGGGCCTTAGGGTTTGTTTGTTTGTTTGTTTGTTTGTTTACAGCCACATTTGCAATGTAGCTCCGCTCTTATGGAGTACTGTGACATCATAACACTCTCAAAGTACCAAAAGGGAGCATGATAGCCTCTTAACTCTGCTCTCTTCCTGACATGGCCCCACCCCCTGACGAGCATCAGGACATACCTGTTCCCTAAAGTGATAGTCCCTTTGCCCAGCCCCTTCCAAACAGGGGCCACTCCCTCTGGGTTTCCTCCTGAAGGGAGATGGCAACCCTATTTGTATGTTCCTCTTCCTATCAGGGCTTGTTCATGCAAGCAGATGATAAGTTGTTAATCAAGAGGTACAACCATGGGGCTATGATCCGTCCCACTGTGTCTGTTCAGACAAACAGCTGCAAGTTAAGAGTCCCCATCCCTAGAATACCTCCTCTCGTTATCTAGAGAGAGAGTGTGGTTGCCATGTTGGTTCCCAATGTAAGAGATGGACACGAAGTAGTTCAAATGATATCTTTTATTGGACCAGCTTCTGTTGGTGAGAATATCCAAGCTTTCTGGCCAGGGCCCTTCCTCAGACATATTTCTGACTTGCTACACTACATGCCTGAGGAAGGACCCTGTGTGGCCTGAAAGCCTGCATATTATTACCAACAGAAGTTAGTCCAATAAAAGATATCATTTGAACTGCTTTATCATCATACTCTTGTAAAGAGTTGCAGTAGCTGCTCTTTTGCCTCATGGCAACCCTTCAACTAATTTGAGTAAAATAATGTAATTAATGAATAAAAGTAAGAGTCTAATGAGTCAAGGGGCTGTTGCCCTGATTAACTTATGTACACAAACTCACAGTGGGCCAGATCCAGATGCCTTTGTGTAGGCCTGGTCTTCTTGATCAGTATATCTGTCAGTAGAAAAACTAATATGGTTACACTGATGTAAAAAAAGTGGGCATAGAAGATTCCTCCAAGTTTCTGGGACCCTGTAATTATCCACGTCCTGGTTCTGAAGTTAGAAAAACATTCTTTCACAATCACCTGTGTGATGTCTCTGTGCACAGCTCACTTAGGGTGCAGCCACATGAGCTGGGGTGGGTCCGATCCCCTACATGCCCTGTGGCGGACAATCACAGCCGCCACACTTCAGGGCCAGTGCGGAGAACAGCAGATGATCTGCCCCCTCTCCCTGGGGAAACCAGGCGGATGAGCTGCTGACGGAGGTCCCACCACACCCGGGGCAGCTGAGGCATCGGCCACACGTGGGTGCCAAGCCCCACCCCACCCTCCCACTATCCCGCCCCTGTCCATGCCATGGCGCTGTGCGACTGGTGACAACACCTGCTGCTCGCAAACCCATGATGAACCTTTCTGCGGGGCGGGGCAGACAGGGACTGGGCCCATGAGTGCTCAGCATGCTACCGTGTGTTAGGCAGCCTTACCCACTTTGGGTAAAGCTACTATGCTCTACGTCCCTAGCCTTTTTCAGAGGACGCAGGGTGTAGTATCCAGCTCCCCACCCCCTGGGGTGGGGTGAATGGCATATGATGCTCTACATCACGTAGTAAGGCTGCCTGATGTGGGATGACACTGCCCAAATTGGGTTAGCGTCTTGTGTGTTGTTGTACCATTACTCAAGTTTGGGTAGAAGAGGAAAATGGGGTCGTTAGACTGTTAACTTGTTGAAGTGGGGACTGTGTCTTATAGTGCTGCAGATTTACCAAGAGAGTTCCTGTTAAGCGATCATTTGTACAGCACAAAAACATTCACAAAAATAGATTAAATTTACCAGTACATCATTGCTTATTTTTTTAAAATAGCTTTTAAAGGACAAAAGGCTAGCAAAGCATTTATTTTGTTTTTGATAGAAGAAAAGTGTTTCTCTAATACAATATAATGTAATGTCACTCAAGTTAGTTCCTGCTTTTCTCTTGAAAACACAGTAAAATGAGAACATGCTCACATAACAACCTGCAGTGTGCAGAATATATCTGGTCAGGTGAATTTTAGCTCACCAGTTGTGTAGGATATAGTCTGCGTGTGACTGAATTAAATATATTGTATAAATACTCTTTAGTGTGACTTTCTGAAAGTGACCAGTATTACATTTTTATTTATTTATTTATTTATTTAATAATAGCATTTGTATGCCGCCCCCTCCGGCTACAAGCATCTTGGGGCGGCTAACAACATCTTAAAACATGTAATAAAATTCATTAAAATCAACATTTCAGGATTAACCCTCCCCCCCCAAATAATAAAAACCAGCCCACCCATCCCATCTCCCTCGACAAAGGCCCAGTGGAACAGCCAGGTCTTACACCTTTTACAGAAAGAGGGGAGGTCAGCGGCCAGGCAGACCTCCAGTGGGATCCACAGCTGCGGTGCAACCACCAAGAACGTCCTCCTCATGGTCGACATCTGGGAAACCTGAGGGACCTCAAGAAGGGTGCCCCCGGCCGGCTGCAGAAGTCGATCTGGAACGTGAGGCAGTCCTGCAGGTAGGTGGGGCCCAGGCCAGTGAGGGCTTTAAAGGTCAACACCAACACCTTGAATTGGGCCCGGAAGACTATCGACAGCCACTGCAGAGAACAGAGCACTGGAGTAATGTGCTCGTGGTGGCCTGTCCCCTTCAGGAGACGAGCCGCCGCATTCTGCACCAGTTGCGTTCTCTGAACCGTCACCAAGGGTAGCCTCACATAGAGCGCATTACAGTAGTTTAATCTCGAGGTAATAAAAGCATGGATGATTGTGGCCAGGTCCGAGTCATACGGCCTAAGCTGATGTACCAGGTGTAATTGGCAAAATGCACCCTTCGCCACAGCTGCCACCTGGACATCCAGGTGGAGCTGTGGATCAAGGAGCACCTCCAGACTACGGATCTGGGATAACAGGGGAGAACAGACCCCATCAATGACGGTGACCATCACTCCCCTGGCTTTCCCCACAACCATCACCTCCGTCTTGTCAGGATTTAACTTCAAGCGGTTCGCCTCATCCAGTCCCCCACAGCTGACAGACACCAGACTTGGGTCTGATGAAAACAAGAGAGATAGTTGAGTGTCATCAGCATATTGATGACACCTTACGCCAGACTCTCTAACAACCTCCCCCAAAGACTACATATACACATTGAACAAGAGACGGGACAAGATGGAACCCTGTGGGACTTCACACGTGAGGCCCCAGGGAGAAGATGAATAATCACCCAGCACCACACACTGGGTTCTCTCAGCCAGGAAAGAGCGGAACCATTCAAGAACAGCCCCACCCATCCCTGCCTGTTCCCACAGTCGAGTCACCAACAACTCGTGATCAACGGTATCGAATGTAACCGAGAGAGCTAACAAAATCAACAGGGTCGAATGGCCCTGGTCCAACTCTCAGGAGAGGTCATCGGCCAAGGCCACAAGTGCAGTTTCCGTGCCGTAACCTGGACAGAAGCCAGACTGCGAGGGAGCAAGAAAGTTGACCTGGTCTGGATGCTCCTGAAGCTGTCGAGCTACCACCTGCTCAGTAACCTTCCCTGAAAAGGGAAGTTTAGAGACCGGCTAATAGCTGGCCAGGGCGTCAACATCCATTGATGGCTTCTTGAGCAGGGGCCACACCACTGCCTCCTTGAGGCAATCCGGCACCTTGCCCTCCCTAAGGGAGACATTGACTATTCCGGTCAGCAACGGCCCTAATGTCTCCCGACTGGCCTTAACCAGCCAGGACAGACATGGATCTAATTCACAATAGGTGGCTCGAACAGTCCCAAGAGCATCACCCGCATCTGAGGGCGACACGTCTTGAAATTCATTCCATAAAACAAGACAAGATGGGGCTTTGACTGTGTCTGGCTCACCCAATGTTAAAAGCGCTGCGTCAAAGCCATGGTGGATTTGAGCGATTTTATCTTCAAAAAAGTCCACAAACAAGTCACAGCGAGCATCTGTCAGTGACTGAATTAAATATATTGTATAAATACTCTTTAGTGTGACTTTCTGTAAGTGGCCAGTATTACATTTTTAAGCTTTTTATGGCAAAGACTATACCTTCCTAAATGTTTGCAGAGTTCTTTGTACTATTGAATAATTAAGCCTGTGAGACATGTTTCATTAGTAAGTTTTACAAAGGAAAGCCCGTGTTGGGTGTGCTGACTCTAGCTTGAGTTATTTGCAGCTTAGCCCATGGATCTCAAAATCTCCACCTTGAAAGAGTGTGTCAGGGGTGGCTTCTTTCTTTGCAAAGGCTTGTTCTTTGTAGAGTCTTCATACACAGTTGCATAAGGTGCTGGACACGAAGTGGGGGAGTTGCTCCTCTCGGCAGTGCCATCACTTTGGAAGGTATAGTCTTTGTCATAAAATGCTTAAAAATGTAATACTGGTCACTTACAGAAAGTCACACTAAAGCGTATTTATACGATATATTTAATTCAATCACAGACCGACTATATTCTACACAACTGGTGAGCTAAAAATCACCTGACCAGCTATATTCTGCACTGGAATTTCTATGTGGAATTTTGAGCAGTGGGTGATACAGCTGGGTATATTTTCTTTACGTCCCCTTTGTAGCCACTTCTCTGTAGTTTTGAATGGCACCCAGTAAATGGCAACCCAGCCATAAGTAGAAGCACTGCAGTAGTGACTCTTGGTTCCATACAGACATAAAAGCCATCCCCATGGGTACTTGAGATCTGCAATGACAGGTGGGTTTGTAGCTTCCAGATTCCACATCATCATCATCATCATTATTATTATTATTATTATTAGTAGTAGTAGTAGTAGTAGTAGTAGTAGTAGTAGTAGTAGATATTTATATAGCATCAGCAATGTACCTGGTGCTTTACAAAGTAATTGAATAGACACGGTCCCTGCCCTAGGGCTTACAATCTGAGGGGGGGAGGGGTACGACGATGAAGGAAGGGGAACAGAGGGAGAGACAAGGAGTGTAACATTCACGCGAATGCGAGGTCCCAGGTGCACGCGCTTGATTTGGTTACATTGAGAATGATGGTCCATGTGGTGAGGATATGAGTACACAGACCTTAGGTAACACATTGTACTGGATGGAGGGTATCATGGGCTGTTCTTGAGAAATTGTGGTGGGTGGAATCTCTTAGAGTTCTTCTCACCTACTTCCATTATCTAATTTGAATAGAAGCAGACAAATCTTATCCCCATGTGTAAAAACCATGTAATAGTCATGTTGTACATCAGAAACTAGAATTTGGGCCAAATTCAAATATGGCATGCATGAACTGTCACCAGGACTTAATTTGTAAAATTAAATCTTGTGGATACCTATTTATGTACTAGAATGTTGTAGTCGGCTAACCTAGCACAATTTATCCTCTGGCTGCTCCAGAGTATTTAAATGCAGGGTTTGAGGAAATAAGAGGAATACATCATTGATTATTATTGTCCTAATTTTTCCTTTCTTTTTTTCTGTATAGATCCTGAATCCACTTGTTTCCAAGGCACAGCTTTCCCAAACACTTCAGTCTCGCTTAGTTAGTTGTAAAATCTTGGGGAAATTAGCTAACAAGTTTGAAGCTCATATGTGAGTAGCTTGTGTGCATTTCAGATTTCATAATATGTATTAAAATTAATTTGAATTAATCCCTAAAAAGGGAAACAGTTATATAATTTTCTGTGTACAAAATTGAACACTATTTTTGCAACTCCATCCATTACAAGGTTAATTAGTTATTAAAACACAGAGTACAAAGGTTATAATTATCAGCATTTTCACACTCCATTCTTGTCCATTAGCTCTAACTCACCCTCTGTATATTTTTCAAGTGGTTGAGTGTTTACTTTACAAAAACACCTTCTACATATCATTCTTTTATGTAGTAGAGTCCATACATCCAAATAAGGAATCAGCAGCCTTCCAGCTCTAATATGGATTTATGGGGCTCTAATAAAAGAATTCTGGTTAGATCGAACCAGAACTGGATGGGTGTCTTCAGATGGACTCGGGGCTGGCCACTCCCAAATGCACTCCGTGGGTGGCCAGCCTCACGTCCCAGTGCAGCCCTGCCTGCGCTGGGTTTACATGGGGTCCAGCAGCTGTTGCAGCCCATGGTCCACCTGCGCCTCCCTCCCTCCCCACAACATAGAGCTGTGGGCAGATTGCCCAGTGCTATAGGACATTGCCCAGTGCAACTCCCTGGCCAAGAGCAGAGCTGCAGCGACTGTCTACTGAGCAGACAGACAGCTGCGCCGCCTCTGGCTGGTGCCCGAGGTTTGGGCGGTCCTCTCTGCTGGCGGTGCTCTGGGATGTTCCAGAGCACTGGAAGTGGGGCTGGAGTGGAGCAGGCATCACCTGCTCTGCCTCTACTTGTGGCCTGCCTTTACATGGACAGGCTACCTAGGTTTTAGGCAAAGCAGAGGCATGGGTGCTGTCCATCTAAAAGCACCCTGTGTTTGGCTAAAAGAAATTAGGATGATTACCGTTACTAAGCTGTTTTCCTTCCTCTAAAAAAGGAAGCCTAAGCAGTTTGTGTTTTGGCCTAGGGCTTACTCTGGGTGGAAATAGGCATGACACTAACTCCACGTTAACACGACATTAACATTTCGAATGCATGTTGCACGGCTGCATAGGGCACCAATATAGCCCTGCAACATGCATAAGAAATGTTAAAACGGTGCTAAAATGGAGTTAGCGTCATGTCTGTTTTCACCCTCTGTGGTGATACTTTTTATTAAGTTCTGCATGCCATAATAAAGTTCTGCTTTGGTCAATGACCTTTGCCGTGAATTGGATTAGGGTCGTTTGACCCTGCTGATTCTGTTAGATTTGTCAGCTGCTTTTGATACTGTTGATCATGAGATGTTGGTGACTCACTTGCGGGACCAAGCTGGGGTGGACGAGATTGTCCTTGAATGGTTCCGTTCTTTACTGGTTGGAAGAACTCAGCAGGTGGTGCTCGGGGACTGGTCTTCATCTCCACGGGCCCTCTTGTGTGGAGTCCCGCAAGGCTCCATTCTGTCCCCTCTCCTGTTCAACGTGTATACGCAGCCACTGGGCAAGGTCGTGAGACAGTATGGTGTGCGGTGTCATCAATATGCTGATAACACCCAACTCTACCTCTCCTTTTCATCCAACCCAGACCTGGCAGTCTCGGTGCTTACTCAGTGCTTGGCAGCTGTGTGGGACTGGATGAGGGCAAACTGACTGAAGCTGAATCTCGACAAGACGGAGGTTATGTTAGTGGGTAAGGCTGTAGGTGTGGCCTCCCCTGTCATTGATGGGGTTCGTCCCCCAGATCAGTAGTATGGGAGTGCTCGACTCTCAGCTCCGACTGGATGTCCAGGTGGGGGTTGTGGCGGGGAGTGCATTCCTTCAGTTTCATTTGGTGTGGCAGCTTTGGCCGTATGTCTCGGACTCCGACCTGGCCACCATCATCCATGCTTTCCTCACCTCAAGACTGGACTATTGTAACGCACTCTACGTGGGGCTACCCATGGTGACTGTCCAGAGACTGCAGCTGGTGCAGAATTCGGCGGTCTGTCTCCTTATGGGGACAGGTCACCAAGAGCATATTACGCCAGTGCTTCGTTCTCTGCACTGGCTGCCAGTAGTCTTCCGGGCCCAATTCAAGGTGTTGGTGCTTATTTAAAAAGTTCTACATTGTCTTGGCCCTACCTACCTGCGGAATCACCTTGCTTCTTGCACTCTGGATTGGCCCCTGCGGTCCGCTGGGAGCACCCTTCTTGAAGTCCCCCGAGTTGCTCGGGAGGAGACTGTGGAAAAGGCGTTCTTGGTGGCCACTTGTAGTGTGTGGAATTCCCTTCCAGCAGAGGCACGGGTGGCCCCTGACCTTACCTCCTCTCAGCAAATGTGTAAATCCTGGCTGTTCTGCCAGGTGTTTGGTGAGAGAAATGGGTAAAGGGTGGGGGGGCGGTGAGGGTTAGGGTGGTTGGGGTTTTTGTTTTCTGTTTTCTTCTTTGACGTCCCACATATGGATTGTTTTATGTTTTGTTTTATTTAGATTGTTATTTGTTGTATTTTATATTTAACTTAATTTATTATTGTTAGCCGCCCCGAGTTGCTCTAGCAGGAGGGGCAGGATATAAATTATGATAATAAATAAATAATAAACGATGTACACAGAAATGTTTGATACAATTGTTACACCTCCCACCTTTAATCCATACTTTGATGGCCTTCTCTGAAATATGGTCATGCTTCAGCACATTTTTATGTATTCTGGGTCACTATAATGATGGTCACCAGATTAAAGGGTCCTGTAGCTCTTTGTTTTAGTTCAGCTTCTGTATGTTGGGTCACTTCATGTTCATATTGGTAAGTAGGTTAATGGACCTTTTCAGAATGGAAGCCATATGCAGGTTTTCAGATTCTGTTATTAAATATGGGTCTTTTGAAGAGACTTCTTCATGTCAACAAATGCTGAGATTGCCGGCAGCTTAGTTTAGAGTCCCCTACGGGTGGTTGGGGACAAGATTCAGAAACAGGGCTGGAGTTAGACCCGTTTCCCTCCCGCCCCTTCTCTCTCAAACTTGACTTTGATTTTTGACTTCCATCAAAAGTCAATTCTATTTATTTTTGTTGGTGTTTGTTTATAGCATCTTCTCTTGAGGATAGTTGTACTGACTGGAAGAGCAGGGGATACTAGGAAACCTCAAGTAGGATGTTATTTTTCTGTTGTTTAATATTCTTTCTCTCTGTGTTGTTTGTGTGTGGGCAAAACAAGAAAAAAGAAAAAAGCTTGACTGTATTCTAGCCAGTCAATGGCCTCGAGTCCGTAGCAGTCATTTTAAGAAGGCTTCCAGAGAGCCCAAGACAAAAACAGTAACTTTCCAAACCATGTGCATCCTGTACAGCCCCACAGATCCACAAAAGGCTCTGACATGCTTGACCTTGGTACAGGGGGCGGATTGGGAAATCAAAGTGGCCCGGGAGAATATAGTCTTAGTGGTGCCGGAAATGGACCAAGGGGGCATTATTATTATTATTATTACAAGCATTTATATAGCGCCAGTGATGTACCTGGCGCTTACAAAGAACAAGACAGACATGGTCCCTGCTCGAGAGCTTACAATCTAAAGACAGGAGGANAGTGGGGCTGGAGTGGAGCAGGCATCACCTGCTCTGCCTCTACTTGTGGCCTGCCTTTACATGGACAGGCTACCTAGGTTTTAGGCAAAGCAGAGGCATGGGTGCTGTCCATCTAAAAGCACCCTGTGTTTGGCTAAAAGAAATTAGGATGATTA
Source organism: Sphenodon punctatus (assembly GCA_003113815.1). NCBI lineage: Eukaryota > Metazoa > Chordata > Lepidosauria > Sphenodontia > Sphenodontidae > Sphenodon > Sphenodon punctatus. The sequence goes on along the minus strand of QEPC01001476.1, from coordinate 762,306 downwards.
CCGTTACTAAGCTGTTTTCCTTCCTCTAAAAAAGGAAGCCTAAGCAGTTTGTGTTTTGGCCTAGGGCTTACTCTGGGTGGAAATAGGCATGACACTAACTCCACGTTAACACGACATTAACATTTCGAATGCATGTTGCACGGCTGCATAGGGCACCAATATAGCCCTGCAACATGCATAAGAAATGTTAAAACGGTGCTAAAATGGAGTTAGCGTCATGTCTGTTTTCACCCTCTGTGGTGATACTTTTTATTAAGTTCTGCATGCCATAATAAAGTTCTGCTTTGGTCAATGACCTTTGCCGTGAATTGGATTAGGGTCGTTTGACCCTGCTGATTCTGTTAGATTTGTCAGCTGCTTTTGATACTGTTGATCATGAGATGTTGGTGACTCACTTGCGGGACCAAGCTGGGGTGGACGAGATTGTCCTTGAATGGTTCCGTTCTTTACTGGTTGGAAGAACTCAGCAGGTGGTGCTCGGGGACTGGTCTTCATCTCCACGGGCCCTCTTGTGTGGAGTCCCGCAAGGCTCCATTCTGTCCCCTCTCCTGTTCAACGTGTATACGCAGCCACTGGGCAAGGTCGTGAGACAGTATGGTGTGCGGTGTCATCAATATGCTGATAACACCCAACTCTACCTCTCCTTTTCATCCAACCCAGACCTGGCAGTCTCGGTGCTTACTCAGTGCTTGGCAGCTGTGTGGGACTGGATGAGGGCAAACTGACTGAAGCTGAATCTCGACAAGACGGAGGTTATGTTAGTGGGTAAGGCTGTAGGTGTGGCCTCCCCTGTCATTGATGGGGTTCGTCCCCCAGATCAGTAGTATGGGAGTGCTCGACTCTCAGCTCCGACTGGATGTCCAGGTGGGGGTTGTGGCGGGGAGTGCATTCCTTCAGTTTCATTTGGTGTGGCAGCTTTGGCCGTATGTCTCGGACTCCGACCTGGCCACCATCATCCATGCTTTCCTCACCTCAAGACTGGACTATTGTAACGCACTCTACGTGGGGCTACCCATGGTGACTGTCCAGAGACTGCAGCTGGTGCAGAATTCGGCGGTCTGTCTCCTTATGGGGACAGGTCACCAAGAGCATATTACGCCAGTGCTTCGTTCTCTGCACTGGCTGCCAGTAGTCTTCCGGGCCCAATTCAAGGTGTTGGTGCTTATTTAAAAAGTTCTACATTGTCTTGGCCCTACCTACCTGCGGAATCACCTTGCTTCTTGCACTCTGGATTGGCCCCTGCGGTCCGCTGGGAGCACCCTTCTTGAAGTCCCCCGAGTTGCTCGGGAGGAGACTGTGGAAAAGGCGTTCTTGGTGGCCACTTGTAGTGTGTGGAATTCCCTTCCAGCAGAGGCACGGGTGGCCCCTGACCTTACCTCCTCTCAGCAAATGTGTAAATCCTGGCTGTTCTGCCAGGTGTTTGGTGAGAGAAATGGGTAAAGGGTGGGGGGGCGGTGAGGGTTAGGGTGGTTGGGGTTTTTGTTTTCTGTTTTCTTCTTTGACGTCCCACATATGGATTGTTTTATGTTTTGTTTTATTTAGATTGTTATTTGTTGTATTTTATATTTAACTTAATTTATTATTGTTAGCCGCCCCGAGTTGCTCCAGCAGGAGGGGCAGGATATAAATTATGATAATAAATAATAAATAAATAATAAACGATGTACACAGAAATGTTTGATACAATTGTTACACCTCCCACCTTTAATCCATACTTTGATGGCCTTCTCTGAAATATGGTCATGCTTCAGCACATTTTTATGTATTCTGGGTCACTATAATGATTGTCACCAGATTAAAGGGTCCTGTAGCTCTTTGTTTTAGTTCAGCTTCTGTATGTTGGGTCACTTCATGTTCATATTGGTAAGTAGGTTAATGGACCTTTTCAGAATGGAAGCCATATGCAGGTTTTCAGATTCTGTTATTAAATATGGGTCTTTTGAAGAGACTTCTTCATGTCAACAAATGCTGAGATTGCCGGCAGCTTAGTTTAGAGTCCCCTACGGGTGGTTGGGGACAAGATTCAGAAACAGGGCTGGAGTTAGACCCGTTTCCCTCCCGCCCCTTCTCTCTCAAACTTGACTTTGATTTTTGACTTCCATCAAAAGTCAATTCTATTTATTTTTGTTGGTGTTTGTTTATAGCATCTTCTCTTGAGGATAGTTGTACTGACTGGAAGAGCAGGGGATACTAGGAAACCTCAAGTAGGATGTTATTTTTCTGTTGTTTAATATTCTTTCTCTCTGTGTTGTTTGTGTGTGGGCAAAACAAGAAAAAAGAAAAAAGCTTGACTGTATTCTAGCCAGTCAATGGCCTCGAGTCCGTAGCAGTCATTTTAAGAAGGCTTCCAGAGAGCCCAAGACAAAAACAGTAACTTTCCAAACCATGTGCATCCTGTACAGCCCCACAGATCCACAAAAGGCTCTGACATGCTTGACCTTGGTACAGGGGGCGGATTGGGAAATCAAAGTGGCCCGGGAGAATATAGTCTTAGTGGTGCCGGAAATGGACCAAGGGGGCATTATTATTATTATTATTACAAGCATTTATATAGCGCCAGTGATGTACCTGGCGCTTACAAAGAACAAGACAGACATGGTCCCTGCTCGAGAGCTTACAATCTAAAGACAGGAGGAGGGGAGAGAGGGAAGAGGAAAACAGAGGGAGAGACAAGGGATGCAACATTCATGAGGATGTGAGAGCTCAGGTACACGTTCTTGGCTTGGTTACATTAAATTGGGAGTTTGCAGATAGCAGGTGGGGGATAATCCTGGGTGGTTATGCTTAGCAGGAATTTGGAAGTGCAGAGCGGAAGAGGTGGGTTTTGAGGAGGGACTTGAAGGCGTGAGGGGAGCCAGATCTAGAGCGTGTGTGCTAGTGAAAGCAGCGAAATACAGAATTCCAATGGCTGTCCCTTTGTTTGAAGCCGTTTGTCAGAGAGGGAAGACTACCTGTTGTAATAGCTGTATAATCTGCATAGCCCCCAGAAATGGTTCACTCAGTAAAGACCTTGTCACCTTTCTTGCATTCAGTTACATATTCCCCAACACCTTCTTATTCCAGCCACGTCTGTGCCAGGAGTGTAGGCTAAGGCTGGTTTTCTAGAACAAGCTCTAGAGGGAATATATGTTTCCACTGGGTTTATGCCACATGCATGAACTTTAATTAGAACCCCATTTTCTTTCAGAACTGGCAGCAAGACAGTTAAGCGCAGTTTAAGCACTTCAGGTCCACCAAATTCAAAGACTTTGACAGCTCTCATTCAATTTCTCCCAGCTGCCATAGTGATCTGCATTCCCGGCGCACACAGGGCCTGGAGCCTGCGCACCTTACCTCATGTGTGGGGCTTGGGGACGGGCAGAGTGCACCAGATTTGGGGCCTATCAGAGCTGAGTCCCCAGACTCAGATCCTCAGCAGTCTTGCAGGGGTGAGTGGGAGGTTATGGGGGAGACTGCCACTGGGGGATGTACTGACCCTCCTTTCAGTGCTCTGGCTCCCCAAATCATTCTGTTTCAGTGCTCAGTGGCCCCAAACCAAAAATCACTCTGTCCCTTGCTATGCATCCTACAGTAAGACTTCTTCATTCCTACATCAGCTGCACTAGTATTCCCCAGGCCTGTGTTTAGCTTAGCAAAGAGAAGACTAAGGGGAGAATTGATACCAGACTTCCAGTATCTACATTATTGAATATTAAGGCGCCATTCGTTGCACCTGTAGTAATGCTGCACTGGAACACAATTAAGGAACAGCCTTGAAGGAATGCACCTTTTCTGCGAACGCACAGCTGTCTTCTCACACAACATTCCTACCACTCAGGATTAGCTTAGCAAAGAGAAGACTAAGGGGAGAATTGATACCAGAATTTCTACTACTAAGATTTAGCTTAGCAAAGAGAAAACTAAGGGGAGAATTGATACCAGACTTCCAATATCTACATTATTGTATAATAAGGCGTCATTCCTTGCACCTGTAGTAATGCTACACTGGAACACAATTAAGGAACAGCCTTGAAGGAATGCACCCTTTCTGCTAACGCACAGCTGCCTTCTGACACAACATTCCTACCACTCAGGTTAAATCCTGAGTGGTAGGAATGTTGTGTCAGAAGGCAGCTGTGCGTTAGCAGAAAGGGTGCATTCCTTCAAGGCTGTTCCTTAATTGTGTTCCAGTGCAGCATTACTACAGGTGCAAGGAATGATGCCTTA
>QEPC01001476.1:735351-755595 GCA_003113815.1 Sphenodon punctatus | reverse complement strand
TGCTTTTTATACTAGAGGAGCTCGAGACCATCATGTGGTCTATTATTTGAACAGGGTGATCATGCACAACCCAGTTGTGAGAATGTTGGGAGCCATCTCAAAGAACCTTTTTGGGGGAGAAGCTGGCTGCAGCTTGCTGCCCAGCCAGGCAAGTGCGGGGCCCCAGCTGGCTGCTGGGTGGGCCTGGAACAACAGACAGCGAGACCGGCCCACCGGGAATCCTCCTGGTGGGTTCAATGATCAATCCACCCCAGAGTGAACCACATGACCCTAAACCTTTTAAGTTGGATCCACATGTGGTATGAGACTCCAAAATCTCCTGGTGATAATATAGAAGTTCCTGATAGTAACAGAAGCCTTCCCCCTTTGTGTCTGTCACAGTGAGCTCATGATGTTATCAACTGGATAGAAGGTATGCAGCATAATAATAATAATAATAATAATAATTAATAATAATTTTTATATAGTGCCCCCCTGCCATGGCACTTGGAGCACTAAATATAGAACTAATTAAAACAACGTTTAATCCTCACAACAACCCTGTGAGGTAGGTTAGAGTGAGAATATTGTGACTGGCCCAAGGTCACCCAGTGAGTTTCTGTAGTCCAAATAGATTTTTTTTCTATGCAGCTGGTGACCATGTGCATTTTGCATATTTGTGAACAGTGACAATCATGGTATTTGCTGTGCCATAGTAATTGGTTTGATGGGCATTTTAATGCCAGATGTTAAATGGAGGGATGTTGTTGGCACTGACAACTATGTAAGTTTAGTTGACTTTAATGTACCTGTGATAATTTTCATGATCTAAGTTAGCTGTATCTACAATCCTGGTATGGACAAGTTTTAACCAAATTTTTGGATAGAATTTGCCAGCTGAGCAGTAGAGAATGAACCCCTAACTATGCAGTCTTCTGTGTGTGGGCTCCCAGCTAGACCCTATCATTTTGTTCTGGAGACAACTCTGCTCTTGATCTTTGAGCTACTTTGGTATTTGTGAATGTGTGATTATTATTATGAGCAAACATTTATACAGCACCAGCAATGTACCTGGTGTTTTACAAAGTAATTGAATAGACACGGTCCCTGCCCTAGGGCTTACAGTTGTCTCTTATACACATCTAGATGTGTATAAGAGACAGGGGCAAGAGAGGGGACATAGGAGGAGCGGAGTTCACAGACTGGAGTATGGAGGGCAATAGTGCAGAGAGGTAGGGGGGAGCGAGGTTGTGAAGAGCTTTATAGGTGAAGACTAGGAGCTTGTGCAGGATTCGTTCAGGAAGGGGAAGCCAGTGAAGAGAGAAGAGGAGGGGCTGCACGTGGTCAAAGCGACAGGCGAGGTGGATGACCCTGGCAGCAGAGTTTTGGATGGAGATAAAGGGAGAAAGGTGAGAGCGGGGGAGGCCAGTGAGAAGGAGGTTGCAGTAATTGAGGCGAGAGATGACCAGAGCATGAACAAGGGTTTCTAGGGTAACCTTGAGATGTGTTGGGTTTGGACCATGTGCCTATTTCTGATCACTCAAAAAGATGTTAATTTTAAGTTGGTTCTGAGCAGAAAGTGGAAATATATTGTCAGGGTGTTTTATACTTGGTTTCAGTCTCCATGGCATGCGTCACTGCCTGTGGCACCTGACACCAGGTGAAAACAGACATGCGCCTTAACTCCACTTTAACATTTCTTATGCATGTTGTAGGTCTGCATAGGGTGCCAATACAGCCCTGCAGCTTGCATAAGAAATGTTAAAGTGCGGTTAAAGCAGAGTTATGTGCATGTCTGTTTTCACCCACTGTTCAGGTTCTTTCAGTTCTTTGGAAGTTGCAATCCTTTGTGTCCAAACAGGTATCAGTGACATGCATGAATCACCAGGAGATGGATCATTGGCGAGTATGTTACACCAGGTTGGCACCAGCACTGAACCTTATTTTTTACATTTCTACCCTGCCCTTCTCCAAGGACTCAGGGCAGCTTAAAACCTTATGGGGATTTGTTCTTATGGAATCTCCAGCTGCTAGTTTTGTGGCTCGGACCCAACTGAAAATGTCTATATTGGAGCACCAACTCATTTGCCATGTAGGAAAAATTCTTACCATCCCATACTGCAGTCTACAGACCAGTATGCCACATCATATCTGTGACAGGAAGGGTCTCTTAGCTTAGAATAGCCTGGAAACTTAGGGAATTAGCTACCTTTGTCACAACACTGTGCTCCACGCACTCTTTAACCAGGCTGCTAGCCTGACCACCTCTGGAAGAGTTTACTTTAAATTTAGGAATAGGCCTCCTCTTCACCTATTCTAGCCTACCTCTCAAAAACCTCCTCCTAGGGCTTGTCCTAGCTCTGTAACTACGCCCCAAATTAAAACATAAACCACAGACTTTTCTGGCCTTTGAAAAACATAAAAGTTCTTATCTTAAGTTCAGTCTCTCCTCAACATTCTCCACATCTGTGAGAAGTTTAACAGGCTTTCTTCCTGAAGCTGGGCAGTTTCCCAGGCTCTGCCCTGCAGCTTGGCTTTCTCAGCCTTTAGCTTCTAAGTGTTCAACACCACTGCTTTGGAGTCACTGCTCCTTACTCTGGCTTGCTCCAGATTCCTTCCCCCTCTACTGACAGCTACACTGCCTTTTATATCCAGCTGCAGCTTATCAGCCTGTCCTGTGCTAGCTTCTCTGACCATGTCTTAAAGGGCCAGTGTTCTGAGTTTCTTGTAGCAGGGAATGTAACCCCTTCATAACACCTACTCCCTCCTACAGTATCCTTATCCAGGTCCATAAAGACAGCTTCAGTTTTCTTCTTTTGAAATCCATTCTCAGTGTATAGAGTGAGTGCTAGCACTTGATCGCAATATTTTGACGTGGTTGGAAAACTCTGTGATCATCATTGAAAAATTGTTCTAATAAGGATCATTTGGTCTTGTTTGAAGCTACAGCTCACGAATAATACCGTGTAATATGTGGATGCTAAAGAGTAGTCGTTACCTGGTTTTGGTAAAGCTGTTATCATGGCTTTTTGCTGTCTTCTCCTGTATGGCTCGGGACATAGAAATGGATCACAAATACTGGCTTTGCTTCCCAAACTGTTGTTTATACTTTTGGTGATAAGAGTTGTAGGGAGAGAGGCCTCCGGGATATGGGCAGACACAGGATTGGGGTGCAGGGTCAGCAGGATCACGGCCAAGCTGGAAGTCAGGATCAGGGCTGGAACAGGGAGTCAGGACAGGAAAGGGGTTCAGGTGCACAGGCTGAGCACAAGGGCTTGTATGGAGCTGTGGCTGAGCTAGAAACGGAGTGAAGAGGCAAGCACAGGGTAGAGAAGCACAAGCTGGGTACAGAGCAGATAAAGGGGACTGGATCAGGCAGGACCACAAGCATTGGTAAATGGATTGCTCCACCCAGCTTTCTGTTGAATCTGGGTAGTTTTGCAACTCATCAGGGGGCGAATCAGGAGCAGGTGGATGTGTGGCCCCGCAGATAGCAAAGCGCCAAGGGAGGAAAAGGCAGAGCCAAGCACGTGCTGTAGTGACACTACAGAGCCAAACTGGTTCAAGCCAAATCAAAACCAATGGGCATAACGTTTTATGGATCAGGAACAGGGGACATGGACAGAAGGATTGTACAGGGAATGGGCAAGTGGGAAAGAAAAACAGGTCACAGAGGGTAGGGGCTGAGGCTGGAGGAGAAAGCAACAGGGAAGGCCTTGGGCACCAAGCTGCTTGGTCGCACTACCAGCAAGGGCAGGGAACTTTACCAGTCCTTGACGAATGGTTACCATCTCCTGGAAAGAGTTTACTGGGGCTGGCACAGGAGTCAGAGCTAGTGGTGACTTGGTAGTAGCAGGAGTCTGGAGAACTGGCACTAGATGTGCAGGATTTTAGCTTCCCTGGAAAAATCCGGGTCGTCAAACATGAGTGAAAGCTCCCAAATGAAGCCCTCTAAGTGCTACAGAAGAGTGCTGGCCTGCTCCAGCAGGGGGCAGGCCTAGTTCAGGGCCTCCCCCAAGAGCAGGCTAATCACAAACCCCACCTTCATGAAGGCAGTGGTGTGATAGTGAGGCCAGTGCTGAATATAAAGCCAGCATTGTGTCGTAAAGCCCCTGCACTACCTATGGTTTCCACAGAATTTGGCAAACATGGCCATATGTGTGGGTGTTTTCTAGGGGAGTGAAGCAAACTGTACAGGTAGCAGGGTGAGGGGTTTCTGGGACATGGACCAGTGTGGGACTGGGGTGTATGGTTAGGATCAGGGCTGGCTGAGCTGATGGACGCACTGTTTCAAAGACCTCAAGTGCCAAACTGCTCAATTACTTTGCAAGCAAGGGACAGGAAAGGGATTCAGGAGCACAGGCTGAGAAGGCAGGGGAATGGGGGGCAGTATGGAGCAGGTTGGCAGTATAGAGCAGGTTGGGGGCATGGCCCTGTAGATAGCAAAAGGCCAAGAAAAGTAAAGGCAGAGTCAAACACTGTAGTGGCACAACTGGTGACTCTGTTGTCAGGGCTGCTAGTTCAGGCCCAGGTCTTGACAGATACGTTGTCAAGTCTGCAGGCTTTCCCCGTTTTCAATTATTGCCGTTTCTGTTTCTTCCCCAGAAAATGGTTGGACATTCTGATTGGAAGAGCTATGATCATTGCTTGTATTGATTCATTTTTTAAAATTGACATATTGTCTGGACCTCAGCCTTGATCTTTGCGCTCTGGTGCAGTGGCTAGACCTGCAGCACCACTGCTCTACCATGCTTTTGGTATACCTTGCTGCAGTGCAAAGTATACCAGGAGCTTTTCTGAATCAGTCAGGTCACACCTTTCCAGTTGGCCATCCCTATCCTTGCCATGCCTCCCAGTTTCTTAGTTGGTTCCCAGCCAGAATATAAAGCTGGCTGGTAGTTGCAGGAAGCTGGGCGGAACTAGTTCACCTGTTCTGCCTTGCTCATGTTTCAATTCCTTAGTCCTGCCCTTCTTTCTGTTGCCTGCTCCCCCATCTTGCTCTGCCCTAGCTCCTGTTCTTCCAATCCTGTCTTGCATCTCATCTTATTCCAGCCTTGCCTTGTCCTTGCTTTCCCTTCAGCCCTTTCTTGCCCCTCATTCCCAGTTCTGTTTCCTGTCTCTCTTCTCTGACCCTGATCCTGACTCTTTTTTCTGGACCCAGTTCTGACCCTGTAACATAACCCCATTGTCTGCCAACAGCCCAGACACCCCACATCCCTGTGACCCCTACACACATCAAATTTGGTTTTTATATCCTTGAGCAATGTTAGGTACTTGGAGGGACCTTCTGTTTTTGTCTCTGTCTGACAAATTTTGTGCTGCACCAAACTTCTTGATGTAGGGGGTCCATGCTTTTCTTGATGTGTCGATTTCTGAGTCTCCTCTTTCTCAGTATCTTCTTTGGGTTCTCTTGAGGCTGTATACGAGGTGGCTGGCTATTTCTGGACCGGACCTTTTATACTGGTTAAGGAGGTCTGCATGTTCCTAATCCAGACATGGTTTTATGGCAACCTTGCAGAGATGGACTTAGAGGCAGCCTTAAAAACTGCTTTAGAAAGGTATCCATTGAGTAAGATGTTGTTTGGAATACAGACTATGTATTGTTCAATAAGAGTATGATTGCACCTAGCTGCCTGCATATACTTCAAATGAAGTCCAAGATACAAAGTCACAATTTGTATCTTGGATATTTTAAAAGAAAAGAGCACTAGGCTTATCTAGTTTTTCCAAGAATTACAGAAATATAAGCAAACTATACTACAGTAGATGTGAATAATGCTCTTTTATAAAAAATTATTTTTCTGTGTTAGTAAAATAAAACTATGAAAATGTTGCAATTATTTAATAATTATCTCAGGCACAGGATCTTGGAATCCATTGTGGACAGTTCATTGAAAGCATCAGCCTAACGTCCAGAAGCAGTCAAAAAGGCAAACAGAATGTTAAGAATTATTCAGAAAGGGGTAGAGAATAAAATAAAAAACATCACAATACTGCTATATAAGTTTATGGTGTGACCGCACCTTGAGTATTATGTGCAGTTGTGACTTTCCCCATCTCAAAAAAGATATAGTAGAGCTGGCAAAGGTGTAGCGAAAGGGAAGGTAAACTATCAAAGGTACGGAATGGCATACTATGGTCAGAAGCTTTCTAGTTAGGGCTCTTTAGTTTGGAGGAGAGATGATAGAGAGGATATGATAGAAGTTTACAAAATCATGAGTGGTTTGGGATAAGTAAATAGGGATATGTGTTTATCCTCTCAAATAGAATTAGAACTAGGGGACACTTAATGAAACTAATTGGCAGCAGATTTGAAATAGTACTTTTTCATACAATGTACAATTAACTTGTAGAACTTGTTGCCAGAGTATGTTGTGCAGGCCAGTAACTGGTTTAAAAATGATTGGATAAGTTGTTAGAGGGCAGGTCCATAAATGTCAAAGTTGTTTGGGGGACATAACCTCTGACTTTTGGGAGCCAAGAGTAAATGATCTGTTGTGTACTTCTCTGAAGTAGTTGAAGGTTGTCAGTGTTGGAGACAGGATGCTGGGTTGGATGGACCATTAAACTGATGCAGTGTAGTACTTCCTTTGTGCTTATCAGCTTAATTTTTAATCATTACAATAAGCTTAATGAGTATCAAGTTTACTGTACTGCTTATTCTACTGTCCTCCCTCTGTATATGGCTAATTTGCATGAAATATTGCTTTTAATGGTAGTATATGTTAATATACTGCATAAAAATCAGGATTTAAGCTTTACTGCGACCCATTCAGAAGCAGATGTGTTAACTAAGTGATATTTATTGCTAGTTTGTTCTTTATATTTTAACATATTCACATTTTTTTTAGCATTAAAAGAGAAATTCTTCCTCTGGTAAAATCTCTGTGCCAGGATGTAGAATATGAAGTTCGATCCTGCATGTGTCGGCAACTGGAACACATAGCCCAAGGAATAGGGTGAGCACAACGTGTATAATTACTGTGGAATATAAAACCTATACCTGCAATATTACGGGAATGTACAGCTCTACGTTTCCAAACTTATGTCAGTGTAGGATCTTCCAGTAGGCTGTGTATTGCTAGCACCCAACAACAAAAATGTTTCCATGCATTACAGCAAAATATAGCTTTGAGATGAGCAAAATAAGCTTTTCTTAAAGAAAATCTCCTGCTCTTAATCTCATTGAAGTCAGTAGCAAGAGTTCCACTGACTTCAAAAGGCTTTGGCTCTGGTCTCAAATGAGCAGATGCACAAAATGGAAGACAACCTGAAAAGGTTCCACAGTTATGCTTTAGTGTGAGGGAGATAGTAGTAATACTAATAGCACTAAAAAGAAGATGAAATCAGAGGCTTGCTTTGAATGTTTGAGAGGTCCTATGGAGAGACGTCAGTTTTACTCAGCTTTTTTACTATTTATGAGAATTATTATGTTTTGTTCCTTTAAACCCTCTGTGTTGGGTGTGATGAATTTTTGAGTTTAGTAGTTATTGCAAAGTTGAGTCAGGCCAAGTTTAGTTTTGGGTGTTTTGTTTGTTTTTTAATCTGTGACCTAAATGGGCCATGCAAGACTTTAGAAACCTTGGAAAGAGCAAGTGTGGTGTGAGAGCCAGTGTGGTCTAGTGGATAAGGTTCTGGACTTGATCCTGAGAAGCCAGGGTTTGAATCCTGACTTAAACATGAACTGACTGAGTAGGCGTGGGCAAGTCTTAGCCTCAGTTCTCCATCTATAAAATGGGAATGTGTGTGTTGTTTCCCTCACCCTTGTCCATCTTAGATTTTAAACCCACAAAGCAGGGATCTGTCTCCAAAATCTGTGATTGTAAAGCACTGTGTACGCCTAGTAGCACTATAGAAATTAGTAGTAGTAAAAAGAGAAAAGGCTAGTGCTGTGCTGCTCAGATTGTATGTCTATATTCCTACTGAATTGGACTCTAGTTGAGTGCTCAGCATTCAGAGAGAAAGAAATGCTGTGTTGTTAATTTAAAACTCTTTTAGTAAAAAAAAAAAAAAAAAAGCATTGCAAGGATTCCCAGTTATTTGCTTGCCAGTTATCTTTTATCTAGAATGGGAAATACTGTGAAACTGATTTTTATAGTTGCTACAAGGACTCTGTCCTTCAAACACTTAAGCAGAAGACTAACTTTACTTGTGAATAATCATTTTGTCTTGCATGGGAGTGTTCACATGTATTATTACTCAGTTGATAAATTGTTTGTAGGAATAGGTCCTATGCTGTCCTCTTCAAAAGACAGTTTAGTATAAGAATAATTTATTTGAAACATTTGATTTAAAAGTTTGATTTCAGGAGATAGAACTGACATTAATAGAAGCTTCATGACTGAAAACTAAACCTATGCTTTACTGAGATCTATATAACTAAAGAATTCCTATCTTCACCCTATCCCTAGGCAAACTCATTGCCTCCCACAGGTTCCAATACCACCTATACACTGATGACACTCAACTCTATCTCTCCTTCCCTCCTTCCCTCTCCCCCTCTGTTCAAGCTCGTCTCACCAACTGTCTCTATGGTATCTCCACCTGGATGTTTCAATGCCAACTCAGACTGAACATGGCGAAGACTGAACTCCTTATCTTCCCTCCCAATCCTTCCTCTCCCTCTTCCCTGTCAATTTCCATTGATGGGGTCCCCATCTTCCCTGTCCCCCATGACCATAGGTTGGGCTTCATCTTCGACTCACACCTTACCTTCAAACCCCACATTGACTCCGTTGCCAAATCCTGCCGCTTCTCCCTCCGCAACATTGCTAGGATCCGCCCTTTTCTGTCTGTCTCCTCTGCCAAAACTCTCATTCATGCCCTAGTCATCTCATGCCTCAACTATTGTAACTGCCTCCTTGCTGGCCTTCCCCACTCTCACCTTTCTTTCCTCATCTCTGTTCAAAACTCTACTGCCAGGATCCACCTAGCCTATCGCTTTGACCATCCTCTCTCCACTGGCTCCCTCTTCCCGAGCGTATTCTGTACAAGCTTCTTGTCTTCACCTACAAAGCCCTTCACAACCTTGCTCCCCCCACCTCTCTGCCCTTATCTCCCTCCGAACCCCTGTTCAAGCACTCTGCTCCTTCCCTCCCTCACCCTCCCACGCCTCCCCTCCTCCCCCAACCGCTGTCATCCCTTCTCTCTTTCTGCCCCGCACACCTGGAACTCCCTCCCTGCCTCGTCCGCCTTGCCCCCACCCTCCACACCTTCAGGTCCCTCCTCAAAACCCGCCTCTTCCCCTCCGCCCTTCCTAACTCCTGCTAATCATCCCTACCCAGGATTATCCCCCACCTGTTATCTGTAAATTCCAATTTACTGTAACCAAGCCAAGAACGTGTACCTGAGTTTTTGTATCCTCATGAATGTCGCACCCCTTGTCTCTCCCTCTGTTCCCCCTTCCCTGTCACTCCTCCCCCTGTCTTTAGATTGTAAGCTCTCGGGCAGGAACCATGTCTATCTTGTTTTTTGTAAAGCACCAGGTACATCACTGGCGCTATATAAATGCTTATAATAATAATAATAATGGATGTTTAAGCTCAGGGTGCTTTTAAAGGAGCACTCGCAAGGTAGTGAGACTGCCGTCTCACTACCTTGAAAGACGGCAGATCGTGATGTGGATGTGAGGGGGAAGGATTGCAGGGCCGGTGTGACACGAAAGATGCGGTTGCAAACTGCGTGAAGCATTTAAACAAACAGGAAGAAAGGCGGCTGTTTAAAGGATCCGCTGCAAATTTTGTCTCGTTTAAAAGCGCCCTCAGTTTTATTAGACTGCTGTAATATATTCCTATCAAATATATTGTGTTGTTCAAGTTGCATGGAGAAAGCATGATTTAGAATGGAAAATTACACAGGTTGGGTAGGTTCAAAGGTTCAAATTTCAATTTCAGTTGAAATTTTTCTTAGCGGTCATAAGATTTGTTTTAATTATCTGTGAAAACATAAGTATATATTTTTAAATGCCACTATAGATCTTTTTTTAAAAAAAATAAATTACCAGGTGGGAGGAGAGTGGTTATGCAAACCTAAACTGAGTACTATATCATGCTAGATTTAAACGGGTGCCAGATCACCAATCACAACAAGAGTCATCAATGAATCCCATCACCTGCTTTCACTTGATGCGCATTGTCTCTCCTGTGAACATTTTGTGCTCCCACATTGCAGGAAGCAGCCCACTGACTGTGGTAATGTTACACGAGTGTAAACCTACTGACAGTAGCTCTGCCTTTTCCTGTGTCAGCTCACTTCACCCCTTGGGTTGAGCTGTCTTTCTGAAGAGTGACAGTCAGATGTGCAAAGGCTCTAGGGCAGCTCCATAGGCGGTGCCCCAGATGATACAAGGGAATGGCCAGGCCCGCAACAACAGGCAACACGGAACTCCTGTCCCTCTACACGGGCTTGTGAACCCTGGCCAAACATGGTCCCGCCTGGATAATAGATGCCAGTGGACCAAATGGCCAGAAAGGCTGCTGCCATTGCATCCCGTTGCCATGGTTACCAGAGCACGCTGTAGGGCCAGAGTGTGGGTTTGGCTTGTCTGTCCATGTGTTCCCAAGCCAGGGCTTTCCCAGGGTAGGGGGAAGGTTTGTTTCCTGCCTGCACACGTAGTTCACCCACCTGCTGGGCTGTCTGTCTGAACACAGGCAAACCAGTGGGTTCTGTGCATCTCCGTTTGAGTCACCCAAATGCCTGGTCTGGGGCTCCGTCCCAATCCCTGTCTGTCTAAAAACATCCAGTGATGCATCTTGCTGTAAAAGAAGCTTTGGTACCCACTTAAATCTAGTATGATGTGAGAAAGCCCTCTTTCTGTTTTTAAAACTGCAGTTTCCTCCAGACCAGCTGTCGCTCCGTTTACCCACTTGTCGTATCTGATAGCCATTGGTCATTCTAGGGCATGTAAACATGCTGTCACTTGTACCTTTAAGGTTATTTTCTTGTATTGTATAAATATTAAGGGATTTCAGGCTCATCCCAATATATATCAAGAATTACCTCCAGGAAGTCAGTACTCAGTTTCAGCAAATGAATGCAGACACTAGCTTTATAATGAGAAATCTTTATACAAAGAACTAATCATACAGGTTCAGAGCTTACACAGAAGATGCATATGACAAAATAATAGCAAATCAACACAATGCTAGCTTGTCTTCATTGTTCCCCTAACTCATCATCTTACCATAAAAAGTAGGGATCGAACTCTAGGCAAACTTTTGGTTTTGGTTTCTCTCTGTATCAGCTCCCTCAGTTATCATTTCTCCTATCGGTATTGGTTTTCTTGTTATCGATTCCTCCCCCCCCCCCCATTGAAGTCAATGGGAAATTTTCCTATTGATTTCAATGGGATAAAGAACTGTCCAACAAAGGGAGCCAAGACAGAGAGAAACGGCCCGGAGGGTCATCCCACCCCCACTCCTGGCTTTGGAGGATGGGGATCTATTACCTCTAACACCTACACACGCTGGGGTCTGGCTTTACCCCACCTCCCGGGGCCTCTGTACTTGTAATATTTACCATTGCCAGTCCGGGTCCAGAGTGTGGGGATCATGGCTACTGGCTGGGCTGCTGGCTCTGCTGGTGGCCACCTGGCAGCAGAGCCAACTCCCACCAGCAGCCGAGGAGGCCTGGCCACTAGCAGCGGAGCCAGCTCCTCTGCTGGGCAGCCAGGCCTTCTTTTTTTTCTTCTCTTCAGGTCCAGTCCGGAGCTTGAAGAAAACATTGCTGCTGGATCAGCAACGGCGCAGTGCACATGTGCCATGGCCACCAAGGCCATTCTGTGCACGTGCAACCCTACTCCAAAATGGTGCCAGCAGCATTCGCACCGAGGGCAGCTGTTCTGCACATGATTGGGGAGCCATTCCATGCCCGGACTGGACCTGAAGAGAAGAAGAAAAAAGAGAAGGCCCGGCTGCCTGGCAGAGGAGCTGGCTCCACTGCTGGTGACCGGGCCTGCTCTGCTGCTGCTGGGAGCTGGCTCCACAGCCAGGCGGCCAGGCCTTCTCTGCCGCCCCACAGTGGAGAAGGCCCGNCGGCGCAGTGCACATGTGCCATGGCCACCAAGGCCATTCTGTGCACGTGCAACCCTACTCCAAAATGGTGCCAGCAGCATTCGCACCGAGGGCAGAGGAGCTGGCTCTGCTGCTGGTGGCTTAGCCCCCTCTGCTGCTGGCTGGCGGCAGGAGCTGGCTCCGCAGGCGGCCAGGCCTTCTCTGCCGCCCCACAGTGGAGAAGGCCCGACGGTCTGACAGCAGAGCCGGTTCCTGCCAGCTAGCAGTGGAGGAGGCCCGGCTGCTGGTAGTGGATCAGGCTGCCCAGCCAGTGGCTGTGACCCCCACCTTCCGGACCCAGACCAGCAATGTGTTACAAGTACAGGGGCCCCGGGGTGTGGGGTAAAGCCAGGCCCTGGCAGGTGGGGGGGTTAGAGGTAATGGATCCTCACCCCCACTCTCTGAGGCCGGAAGTGGGGTGGAGGCAGTGGAGTGAAGGAGGTTTCTCCCTGGCTCTTCCCATTGAAGTCAATGGGAAGTTCTGATCCAAAAATTGGGAACGGAGATGGGCCCAATTTTGATGGGAATCGGTGTCGCATCTGTTGCACTGCCCCGGCCTGTGTTCTGCCGGCCCGATTCCCTCCCGCTCCTGTCACGTCTGTTCGGGGCTTTTTTGGACCACAGGGCATGGTTGTTCGGTTCACCCCCACCGAGAATCCACTGTGGTGAATCGGGACTGCGTAACGTCTGAAAATACCCTGTGTCAAGTAAATGTTAGTTCTTTCCACTGTTCTGTGAGAAGTTCGTCTTAGATGGGCTTCAGTTGGAGTTTCACTACCTCTGGTTCATCTGTAGCTTATGCTTTATAACGTCTCCATAATACATTATAGAAATAAAGAAATGCTGCTGCTTAAGGTACATGTATCCCGCTACACACAGTACTTTGGCATACAATTTACAATCCTCTTATGCACCTGGTGAATGAGGACTGCACCCGTAGTTCTTTTGGTTGAACTCTTATTCCCATGTTTTATCAGCATCTTTTTATCTTTTCTCTTGCTTCTGGCTTTCCCGTGTCTTTTTTTTTTTTTTTTTTGGTCTCTCTCCCACCCCTTCCCTGGCCATATGTTCTCTCTTTATTTGCCATCCCACCTGGTTTTTTTATTTCTCTCTCCTTTTGAGATCCAATCTGCACTCCTGTTGTTTCCTGTAGCTTTTTCACTGAACCTTGTTAGCTCCATCAGCAGGTGGGACATAATTATGATGATTTGGTATTGAAAAAAAGTTGTAAGTGTTACAAATTAGGAAGTGCTGACAGAAAATATAATATAGTGATCTGAGTAAAAATATTCTTAATTGTATGTGTAACAGGGTGGCTACAGGGAGACCCTTGACCTTTAAGACTAGAGCGGGTTTGAGTAGGCTGGCCCCTTCAAGAAGGGCCACCCAGGTGAGCTGGGGATGGCAAGTTAGTTGGGGATGCAGGTGAGGGGTAAGGACAACCAGCTGTGTGGTGGTAGGTGGGCTGCAGGCATCCAGGTGCCTGAGAGAGAAAGACCCGGACCTGTTGAGCCCGAGGAGAGTGGAGAGCCCCGGAGGGGTTACAAGTTAACAGGAGTCTGGGCGGATTGCTGCATAAGGCAAGGCACTTTGGGGACTCTGAGACTGGGAGGGATTGTGCCTGCCAGGGACCCAAGCACCAGATGTAGCAGCTGAGGACAGCTGTATAGAGTGCTGAATCGGGGCACCACTAGGGCCAGGGTGCTTCCCTATTATAATACGTGTAGGAAGAGGATACTGCATGGCATGTAACAGACTGTGTTTGCCATACGTGATGCTGGGAGGGAGATGACCTGACCTGGCTTGGGAACACACTGCGAACACGGTCCTGACTGGGTCTGGCCGTGGAACAAATGTTCCTGCATTGGGTCACTGGCAAGGGTGGGGAGCCACACAAACATGCAACTGCCCGGCCCCCATGCTGCACCCAGTGCCCTGCCCCCTACCGTGACAGGCAGCCATGGCAGCCGGTCATGGTATAACCGTCCCGCCTGGGAACAGCAGGCTAACACACGGGATAGCCCTCTTAGACCTGGTCGGGCAGGCTGTTCCTGGGCGTGTTGGCAGCTAGCCTGGCTTGTGATCCCGGAAGTTTCCAGGATCACCACCTGGGCTAGCCGCCCACACGCCTGTGAGCAATCCTGGGCCAACGTCTGGTGGCTTGCCAACAAATGTGCCTGTGGCTTGCAAGCCACCATTACGTTTAACACTGAAAATCTGGTTTTTATTTTAAAGAATACTATGATATCACAAGTGACTCTCAGTCTCTTATTTTTCCCATTGATTTTAATTTTCATGCTGTGGCAAGAAATAAAATTTCTAACGCTTTATTTTCTTTGGACCCAAAGTGTAACTTCTAATGACATAAAGGAGCTAGGGGAAGGGACGAGATGCATACAGGTTTGGTTTTTGATCCTTTTTTTTCTAATCCAAGTTATCCATGATGAGTCCTTGATAAAAGTCGATGGGAAAAAGGGTGGGCATTTTACTTGACCTCCATTCAAACTTTTCAGGCTCAAAATTATTGCCCATAATGTACCAGGAGATGGAAGGATGCTATTTTCTCTTATACCAGTAAAAAGCCCTTGGGAAATTAAATTTTAAAGGTCCTCTCGTTCTGGGGTGTCTAATTTAGCCTGAGCAAGCACATTCCTAGCTCCTCATCCTCATAGAGTCATCTCTGACACCTCTTCTTCCATCCTTCACTTAGAACTAAGTTAAATACATGCCCCTGTGATTTCTTGGCTTCTTCCTATGTTCTCCTCTCCCTTGTGTCCCCTAGATAGTAAGGGACCTGTCTTTGACTGCTGATTGTACAGTGCCAAGTACATTGTTGATGCTATATAAATAATAATAATAATAATAATTAATAATTAATTACACCATAAACCGAGGAAATGAAGCTTGCATAAGTGAACAGTTAGTACTCAAAGATAATTTGAACAGAGATAGCAGCAACATCACCAACTAACCAACCCTGATGTAGGCAGCTGAATGGAGAAAGAATACACTCTCTAAGTAATATTTGGCTGCTGTACAACTGTTTCCTTGTCTTTTTCTCCACACCTCCTTTTTCCCCCTTGTGTATCTGTATCCATATGTTGAGTCTGTCTGAGTATTTCTACCAGTCATCTTGAGCACTCTCTTCTTCATTTAGATATTCTCATCCAGAGTCCAGTTATAGTGTGTATCTTTCCAATGAGCAAATCAAATTAAGGATTTGTGTAAGATGGGTAAGGTGCAGTGAAACAGGCAGCTAAAGAATGCCTTTCTTGACTGACTGCCTTCCTTATGCCATGATCTTTTTGCCCTTTTATCAGATTCATAACTTCGTAATCATAAACAAGTTGAGAAATCTAGCATTTATGACTAGCAAATAATTATTCCTTGAGAAAACATATTAAGATGTGATTCAGTTTGTTGTAATGAATTTTGTCATTTAGTTCTAGCAGCTGAGTCCAAGTCCCTCCTTCTTGTTTATTTTTGAATGTTTAAATCTATTATTTGCATTGATCTGCAGATCTGTTTGGCTAATGTGGTATGTTGGGCTTGTGGTTTGGCTTTGCCATACAATGTGGTATTAGAATCCTAGAATTTGTGGGACTGGAAAAAACCTTAGATGATTTACTCCACTCCCCTGCTCCTAAACCAACTGTATGCAGACAACCCTGAGAGACTTATCTAAATTATTTCTAAAGAATTCCTTTGTTGGGTAGCCACACACTTCCTTGGTGGTCTGTTCCTGGCTGTTCTCATGGTTAGCAAATTTTTCCTAATATGTCACTGCATTACTATTCCAGTTTCAGACAGTTATGTCTATTGTTATCCTCCGGGACCTTTGAGCGCACTTGGGTACCATTTTGCTAATAACATATTATTGCTCTACCCCCCGGCAAAATATTCTCAGGTCCTTCAACCTCTCCTCATAGGTCTTGCATTCCTTTTATGCAACCCTTTTAATCATTTTTGTCTATATAATTAAGGTTAATTAGTTATATATCCTAAAAACTCTTTGTATGTTACAAAAGGTTATAGACTGCCACTTTAGTTTTGTGCCCCTAACTAGCACTCACATTATCTAGGTAGCACTAGGTAGTCTGCCTTCTGTTCCATACTTAGTTAGTAGGGTAAACATAAAGAGCCAGATTCACAGCTGTTGTAAGTTGGCATAACTAATTACTTCAGTGATGCTGAGCTTATTAATGCAAGGATTGGTTCCCCAGGGCTTCTGTGTATGTGTAGGGAGGCACACACCCCTGGTATAACAGCAGCACCAGAGTGCACACCTGCTGCCCCTCTCCCATCCCCAGTTTTCAGGGGGCAGGGCATATTGGGATGCAAGGGAGTGGGGCATAACAACATGGGAACAATGAGTGCATGGCCAGCTCACCCAGTACTCCAGAGTGTCTTCCAGGCCCTGTCTCCCTGCTCAGATGAGCCCTGCTCCCCAACATCTCTGGTGTCCCCATTCACCTGTTGCTCCCCAGGGAACCGTGTCCCAGTGACCCTGCCCATCCTGCTCCAACCTCCCTGTCCCGCTTTCCTCCACCCCTGCTCTAGCCCCTCCGCTGCCCCAGACCACTCCAGCATCCCCCTATCCCCTGGATGGTGGATGGGGAAAGCATTCCATCTTCTGCACAGGGCCCTATTCCAGCCTAGCTATGTCCCTGGTAAAGATGAGCATTCGGAATTAATTACAGATTTGTTACAGATTTAGATCTGTAATTTTTGGATCCATTACGATTCAGATTTGGATGCAGATCCCATTGAAGTCAATGGGAAATCAGTCCAAGTCCGACCTCCCACGCCCTCACCCCTGTTCCCCAGGGCCCTGTTTCCCCCCCATCCCCTGGTGCCCTGGCATGTACTTACCAGCCTCAGAGGACTTGATTGAAGCTCTCTGGCTTGCCGATGCTGTCAAGCGGCCTCCCGGCAGACTTCCTTACTGCAGCGCATTGCTGAGCTCCCTGCTCTGCAGTGTGTATGGGCAAAATGGCCACTGCCCTTAACCAAAACGTTGGTGGCCAAAATGATGTTGCCACCATTTTGGTTAAGGGTGGTGGCCATTTTGCGCATGCTCCACCAGGGGCCATTTTGCGCAAATACAAAATGGCCACCGCCCTTAGCCAAAATAGCAGTGATGTCATTTTGACTGCTGCCATTTTGGTTAGGGCAGCAGCCATTTTTTGCATGCACAAAGTGCTACTGGTGGCCATTTTGCACATGCACGCTGCAGAGAGGGAACTCAGCAGTGCGCCGCGGGAAGGGAGCCTTCTGGGAGGCCCCCACAACAGCAGTGGTGGGCCGATGGAGCTTCAGTCAAGCCCTCAGAGGCTGGTAAATACATGCCAGGGCCCTGGGGGTGGGAGTGCGGTTCTGCAACTCCAGTTCTGTAACTTGCACTGCTGAAGTTTGGCTTGGCTTGGATCAGTTTGTAATGGCCTGTTTCGGGCTGTGATGGGCTGATCCAAATCTGTAATGGACATCTCTAGTCCCTGATCTAAAGGCAAGATGTCTTGGTTCCTTTGAGAAGTGAGTATCACTGGAATAGGGAAGAGAAGGGGAAGAGTCAGCTGTTTTCCCCTCCTTCCAGAGATTTTTAATGCTGTTGGGGACTCTCTTAGTGGTTCTTTTTTATGAGAACCAAAGTGTGCACTGAAACTCATCAAATGATGCTGGTTACTTGACTGTGCTCAGGAAAAATGCATCTTTCCTGTTTCCCTCAAACCAGCACATCTTTATGAGCATTCGATTCCCTGCCAGAAAAGTAACTCTCCATCTCCAAACTGATAAGACTGAGATTTCAATCCAGTCTCTAAAGCAGTTATCTACAGCAGATATTTAATATGAAATTGCAAGACCACCTTTCCTCATGGAGCTAGAGAGGGAGAAAGTTTGGGAGCCCTTAGTCGATGTGGTACAACCCATTGCTTAAGTCAATGGCAGCATGCTCTTCAAGGAGAACACAGCAGCATGTTGAGATTTATATGGGCCTGTATTTTGTAATTTAAATTTAGGAGATTGTACAGGTTCGAATACCCATGCAGTGAACTGTTTTGGTGACCTAGTATAGATAGCATCATGCCTGTTATTGTTAGTTAAAAAAAATAATCTTTGAGATGAAGTTGTTTTCTACTTTAAACTCAGTATTTTAATTGACCAGAAAATGCCCTGTTTTTGCTTTTTTTTTGTCTAAAAGCTTGTTTAATTTTTTGTAATTGGTAATATCACCCATACAAAATTTAGACGAAAGTTATTTTGGGGGCTGTTGACTTTAGTGCTTTGGAAATGCTGTGATTTCTTTTCTAACTGTTTCAATTGTTTTGCAGGTCAGAATTAACAAAAAATGCAGTGCTTCCCGAGTTAGTAGAACTAGCAAGAGATGAAGGCAGCAGTGTACGTCTTGCAGCATTTGAGACCTTAGTTAACCTGCTTGAAATGTTTGATGCAGGTAAGCTAGTAGCTGAGAGATGTGGAGTCCAGTTTGACAGCAGTTCTGAACTGCAAAATCATTTCTGCTATAGTCACTGTTTTCAATAACAGTTAATTTAAACCTGTATAGCTTCTTTCCTGGTAGTCTTTGCTCTTTAACTGTTCTATTTAAAATTGTATTGCTTTGTACCATAAGATACAGATTGTACACCTTAACTTTCAAATGGGAATGTGTCAGCTTTAATTTATCCTGGTCTCTAAGATGGTTGGCCAGGAAGGAATAAATTGGTTTGAGTAAAGTCAATAAGTAATGCCATTATTTATTGAAATCAATCATGGTGTGGAATGCTTAAAGTTTATAGTATGGATCTGGCAACAGAGCACCATATCCCTTGCCCATATAGTTTTTGTTTGTAATAACCAGATTTGAATAACCTAGCTCATGTTTGCTAGTGCCTTTATTCCTTGAATGGCAGCATTCATTTCAAGGTAACCTTTACTCACATGGTGTAATATCAATATTTTATGTCAAGCTGCAGTAGATGTTATATACCTTAATTTAGCAAGGAGCTGCACAGAGTTCTACATGACATTCTCATAAGTAAACTAGGGAAATGTGGACTGGATGGAATTACTATAATGTAGAACACAGCTGGTTGAGAAATTGTATTCAGAATATTTATTAAAGGGTCACTGCTTAACTAGGAGGAGATAAAAAATGAGGTTTGTAGAGATTTTATTTTTAATAGTGGCTTGGAGGAAGTGAAGAATCTATTTGTTAAATGTGTAGGTGTAGTCCTCAAGCCATTTGGCTCCAGCACAAGTTCCATTCTCTCCAACAGAACTCTTGCCAGCACTAAGCTAGCTAAATGGCTTGAGGATTATGCGGATAGGCAGAATTTTAAATGCTTTGGAGAACAAGATAAAAGTTCAGAGTAATCTTGATGAACTGCAGAATTGAGTTGAAAAAAACACGGTGAAGTTTATTAAAGACAAATGTGAAGTGCTTAATATAAGACATTTAATGTGCAAATATAAAATAGAAACAATTGGCTAGACGGTTTTCTTGTACTGCAGAGAAAGTCTAAGGGCTGTAGTGGATCATTAATTGAATATGAATCAGCAAGGTGATACTGCTGTGCAAAAAAAAAAAGAGACAGAGTTATTTGGGGTTGTGCGGACCAAGGTACCGTAAAGAAGATATGGGATGCAATAGTTCTGTTTTACTTGGCAACAGCTAGAGTCCAGCTGCAGTACTGTGTTCAGTTTTTAGCTCCGTGCTTAAAGAAATCTGTAGATAAACATAAGAGGGTTCAGAGGAGGGTAACACAGTGATTAGAGATTTTGGAAGCAAGACCCAAAAAGAAAGGTTGAATAAACTCGGCATGTTTAGCCTTGAGAAAGAGAGACTGAAGAGGAACATAAGTTCTTCTTCGAGGATCTCCGCGATTCTCACTCTTGGGATTCACTTCCTGCTCTGCAGGCACCGGAAAACCTCTCGTCAGCAGTATCCAGGCAGATTACGCCTGGAAAAGACTAGAACATGGTGAGGGCTCCGCCCCCTCCACCCCCCCTCCCATCCCGAGAAAAGCGCGGGTCCGCATCACGAGGGATGGAAGGATAAATAGGGGGAGGAGCCCTCACCGCCTCAGTTCCTTCCAACCACGTGGCGTTGGAAGACTTCTCGGCGCTTTTCAGCGTTTTTTTGTCAGCTAAGAAAGAAGATTAGAAAATAGGACTTGTGAGTAGGAGTGCCGCCCTAGCCCACGGGACGTTCCCCGGG
>QEPC01001476.1:698391-722124 GCA_003113815.1 Sphenodon punctatus | reverse complement strand
CAGGCCAAGAGAGATTTTGAAGGGAGGCTTGCTAAAGAGGCAAAAACAAGCAACAAAAACTTTTTCAAATACATCAGAAGCAAGAAGCCTGCTAGGGAGTCAGTTGGGCCATTAGATGACAAGGGAGTAAAAGGGGTGCTCAGGGAGGATAAGGACATTGCAGAGAAGCTGAATGAGTTCTTTGCGTCAGTCTTCACTGCGGAGGATTTTGGGGAGGTGCCCACACCAGATCCTTGCTTTGTGGGTGAGGAATTGGAAGAGCTGTTACAAATCAGTGTGACGTTGGAGGTTGTTCTAGGGCAAATTAACAGACTGAATACTAACAAGTCACCAGGGCCAGATGGCATTCACCCCAGAGTTCTGAAGGAACTCAAATATGAAATCGCAGACCTACTGTTAGTAATTTGTATCCTGTCACTAAAATCTGCCGCTGTACCCAAGGACTGGAGGGTGGCAAACGTAACCCCGATATTTAAAAAGGGATCCAGAGGCGATCCTGGAAACTACAGACTAGTAAGTTTGACGTCTGTGCCGGGCAAAATGGTGGAAACCATCATTAAGGACAGAATTACAGGGCATTTTGACAAACATGGCTTAATGGGGCAGAGTCAACACGGATTTAGTAAAGGTTAGTAGGGATGGGCGAATGTGGTTTGGAAGTTTGGAGTTTGACCCCGAACTCGAGCAGTTCGGTCGACCGAACCAAACTTCCGAACCGAACTCGATTTTCGAACCGAACCGAATTTCCGAACTCGGCTCTGTTCGCCCATCCCTAAAAGATAATATTCTATTTAGTTCAATGGGGTTTGAATTTCTGAACTTTGTTTGGAAGTTCGAACCGAACTCGAATCATTCGGTCAACCGAACCGAACTTCCGAACCGAATTTCCGAACTCGGTTCTGTTCGCACATCCCTAAAAGTTAGTCATGCCTCACTAACCTGTTGGAATTCTTTGAGGGTGTAAATAAGTATGTGGACAAGGGACACCCAGTAGATATAGTGTACCTGGATTTCCAGAAAGCATTTGATAAGGTACCTCATGAGAGAATCTTGAGAAAATTAAAAAGTCATGGGATAGGAGATAGTGTCTTAATACAGAATAGAAACTGGTTAAAAGATAGAAGGCAAAGGGTAGGACTAAACGGTCAGTTTTCACAATGGAGAGATGTAAAAAGTGGTGTGTCTCAGGGATCTGTATTGGGACTGGTGCTGTTTGATGTATTCTTTAATGATTTGGAAAAGGGTGTTAAGAGTGAGGTGATCAAATTTGCAGACAACACCAAGTTATTCATGGTAGTTAAAACACGAGCAGACTGTGAGGAACTGCAACGGGATCTTATGACACTGGGTGACTGGGCTTCTAAATGGCAAATGAGTTTTAATGTGGACAAGTGCAAAGTAATGCACGTAGGGGAAAATAATCCAAACTATGCCTACACAATGCTGGGTACTAAGCTAGGACTTACCACTCAGGAAAAAGATCTGGGGGTGGTTGTGGACAATACAATGAAATCCACAGCGCAGTGCGCAGCAGCAGTCAAAAAAGCAAACAGAATGTTAGGAATTATTCGGAAGGGGATAGAGAATAAAACTGAGGATGTCATAATGCCTCTATACAAATCAATGGTGCAACCGCACCTCAAATATTGTGTGGAGTTCTGGTCGTCCCATCTCAAAAAAGACATAGCTGAACTAGAAAAGGTATAGAGAAGGGCAACAAAAATGATCAAGGTTATGGAAGGATTCCCGTATGAGGAGAGGCTTGGTAGGTTGGGGCTCTTCAGTTTGGAGAAGAGATGAATGAGAGGTCTATAAAATGAGTGGTGTGGAACTAATAAACAAGGAGCAGTTATTTACCCTCTCAGCTAGTACTAGAACTAGGGAACACTCCATGAAACTCATGGGTGGTAAGCTTAAAACAAATAAAAGAAAATATTTTTTTACTCAGCATATAATTGGGTTGTGGAATCTACTGCCAAAGGCTTGGTAAGGGCCAGGACTATAGCTGAGTTTAAAATAGATTTGGACACGTTTCTGGTAGATAGGTCCATTAGCAGCTATTAGCTAGACAGGGAACATGACGGGAGCTGGGGGGAAACAACAGGGAATGGATCCCCACATTGTGACCTGTTGGGTGCTTCCCCCAACAGGCCACTGTGATTGGCCACTGTTGGAGACAGGATGCAGGGCTAGATGGACCATTGGGTCTGACCCCGTATGACACTTATGTTAACTTGCGTTAGTTGTCCGCTCTGTAGCTTTGCTCTTTGGGGTCCTGGCTCATCTTTATGTAAGCTGCTGTGAGATACTGATGCCAATCAGCCACATGATCAGGTGTGGCCATTATGGGCCTGATATTGCAGGCCCTTATGACAGTGACCTGCAGTCCATCATCCTAACATTATTATGCAAGAAAGTGTGCTGAGTTTGGAGGGACTGCAGTTGCACAAGGCACTTTTGCAGTTTTCAGTTTGCTATGCAGCCAGCCACTAGATACTCTAACAGTGGATTTATTTGACTGGACATGGGGCAGGGGAGAGTGAAGGTGAAAGAAATACAACTCAGTCATCCTGTTGCCCCTCCTGGCGCAGCTAGTGTTGAGCTGCTGGTGAAACCTAAACCTTCTGCAGACTAACATAATAACCTCAGAGATGGAGTGGGGAAGGAACCAGACTGGTGGAAGGATGTTCCATTTATACCAACAGAAATAAATATGGCTTAGAAATTTACTAATTATTATAATTTCTAATTCCTAATTAGAAATTACTAATAACAAATGATGTCAGTACGACAGATAACACATTGTAAGTTTTCAGAGTAGCAACTTTGTAACTTTGTTTTTTTGTAAAGCCTTGTGTGTGCATACACAACACAAAGGGTGTTTCAGATGGACACGGGCAGCGCGTCACCGGAGCTGCTCCAAGGGTGCACCCCTATGGCCACCCAGCCCTACCATTGCCCAACACTCTCAGCTGGCACCTGCAACGATATAATGTTGCCAGGACAACAGCCAGTTGAGAGTGGAGCTGCAGCATTGGTCAGCAGCTCCACTCTAGGCCACTGGCCTCGGCTGGCGGCGCTTCGGTCTGTTTTGGAGTCCTGGAGTGCTGCAAGTGGGACTGTTGGGGCAGAGCAGGCTCAGCGTGCTCTGCTCCAACATCTGGTGGGCCACCTTCAGAAGAACTGGCCAGCTTGAGGGTGAAGCGGGCTGGTGCTGCTGCTCCTGAAGCTGCGGTCCATCTGTTTACACCCAAAGTGTTGGGCCTGACTTTCAGAAGTGCTGAGAGAACTGTAGGGTGGCCATACCTCCCCTTTAAAAGAGGACGCTTATGAAAAATAGATGCACCATGTATTTTTCATAAGTGTTCTCTTTTAAAGGGGAGGTATGGCCACCCTTGAGAACTGTGCTCTGAAAATCTGTCCTGTTTATTCTAATTACAAAATGCATGTGGCTGTTTCTCTTCATCATATATACATACTACTGCTTATCAGCAAAATACTTTTTAAAAGAATAAATTACTTTTTCCAAGCTGCAGTATGTTTTCCTCCTTGCCAGGAATGGAAAGCTAAAAGCTTATCGGAATAAGGTGAGGGTATGTATCTTTGGGAATGTGGTGCTAGATTCTCTGCTATGCCAACTTGTGTTTGCTGCTTGTCACATGCAATTTCACAACTTCTAGGATGTATCCCTGTCTCTGTTTCCCTCCCCTTTTTGTCCCTTCCTTGTCTCTTAGATTGTAAGCCCACTTGGACAGGGGCCTGTCTATAATTGTTGATTGTAAAGTGCCAGCTAGTTGCTGGCGCTGTATAAATACTCAGTAATAATAATACATTTATTTAATACCTTTCTGCTGTATACAGAGAAACTTGGTTTTTCCCCTTCAGGCCTGACCAAAGATTTATCTTCATTTTAGTAACCTTATATTTTGCATCACAGCTCTCACTCATTTCTTTTTCCCTCGCTTCACAACACATTTCTGGTATATAAGTGAAGAACAAATATTTAACAACAAGAAGAATTTGATGAATTACCAAAAATAATGATGATCAACATAGTAAACCATATGGAAGGCTGCATAAAATAAAAGACAGTTGAGAATGAACTGGTCCTGTAGAAAGTATCAGAAGGATAATATTTACAAGGATACTGTCAAATTCACCCTTCTGTCTGGATTCTTTAACCTATTTTTGTTGCCCAAGATTACTACTGTTATTTAGAGAAGTTCGTGTGATCATCTGGTGCTGCCTTGTCTATTTTTCTGTCCCGAGCAAAATACTTTATGCATCTCCCCCCACCCCCCGCCAATCTCAGCTGGGAGCTGGAGCACTGCCCTACATCCTCATTGCAAGCCCCTAGCCCTGGGTTTGCAATGTAGGCTGGGCATAGTAATCCTGTTCCTCACTCTTTAGCTGCACCCAGGTACCCCAGTTGACTGTGTCAGAGTTGTCTTCGGTGCCACTCCCAGAAAGTCATTGCTCTGACAGGTGTCCATGCTGTCCAATGGGTGGGAAAGCCCTGGTAATGATTAGTTAATGCTACAAGATTGTGCCCTATGTTAGCAGGGCCCTGAGACAGCAGATAGGAGTAGATTGGCTGCAACAGGCATTGCTTCTGTGAATGTTGGAAAGGGGCTAGAAAGGTAGTTGAAGATTACATGTGCTGCTAGGAAACCAAGGAACTCAAGTTGGGGTCATTTCGTTTCCAGCTGGCCCTGAGCTCCAAGTGCACTCCTTTGCCCCACGTTATGTATTATGTTTTTATCTTTTGTTGTACATTGCCCTGAGCGGCCATGGGCAGGAGGGGGCAAGTTATAAGTTTTGATTAAACTTAAATGTTGGCATGTCTCCCTTTTTTATCTCTTGGCCCACCATATATATTTTGCAATAGTGATCTTCCTTCATCTCCTAGCTTTTGAAACCACAATCGCCTTTAACTGTTTCCTCTAGAGTAATCATACTGAAATCAATAGGACTACAATGGAGTAAGTGGCTTGAGCATTACAGCCTAAATGTCCTGGTAGAAAATGGTGGGTACTCCATCAGTTGCCGTGCTTCATGCATCTGATTAGAACCAGTGGCTAGTGCCAGAATGGTGCAGGAATGTGCCGTTTATACTAGCAGCAACCTGTGTTCAGGCAACCTTTATTCCTTCTCCTTGTGATGGGCTTCTCCCTAGGAAAGATGAGGCATGAGCTAGGAAGACCTCAGAAGCTGCTGTGCTAAAATATACAAAGCATCGTCTGTCACTTATTCCTAACCCATCTTTTACTGAAAACAGCAACACATTAAAACATATGGTATTCACTTTTTTTTTTTTTTAAAGGGGACATAAAGTCTTTGTCAAGCAATCGAACATGAGCTACTAACTTTAAATCTTTGTTTTGTTTTGCAGATGATAGGAGTCAAACTGTTCTCCCTTTAGTGAAATCATTCTGTGAAAAATCCTTCAAAGCAGACGAATCTATTCTTGTTTCTTTATCTTTCCATTTAGGGAAGCTGTGCAATGGATTATATGGTATGTTTTAATGATCCTTAAGAATTTGTAAAAATGAGGGGGATTGAAAGTGCTAAAGGAAAATTATAAGATAGTGAGAAAGGCATCTCAAATAAGCTGTAACTAAACTTTCTTCCCTTGTTTTGAACTGAAAACTAGATTTACTGCAAATTTCTTCCCGGAGCTATTTATTTAATTGTGATTAAATTATAAAAGTTTTAAAAGAGGATGTGATATTAGAAATAATGAATTAGCTAGATTCTGAGCTGTCTCCTAAAACGCAGGTAAGAATGCACAAAAAATGGGGCCTGGCAAAGAAGCTTTTAGCAAACTAGACATTGCTCAGATTCCCTGTAGCACTGAACACCCTGCCAGCATCACCTGCCTTGTAGAATGTTTGTGAAGATGGAGCCAACATAGGGTTGCTTACATTGACTCAGAGCTATTCCTGTATTGTAAGAATTCTTCCTGGCCTTTTGCACCCCATTTATGACCGACCTCTATGCCACCAGAAGTTACATAAAGAAGCTGGGTTGGGAGTCTAAGGATGAAAAGAGACATGCATGTAACTCTGATTTAACACCGCTTTAATATTTCTTATGCATGTTTCAGGGTTGTATTGGTGCCCTATGCAGCCCTGCAACATGCATAAGAAATGTTAAAGCAGAGTTAAGGTGTATGTCTGTTTTCACCCTCTGTCTGCCCCAATAATCCTTAAGTGCAAGAAGAAATTTGTGCTGCTCCACATAATCCAAGCAAACCCCTTCACTGGGGCTGATTCCAAGTCTCGCGGACCAGTGCCATGTGTGCTTCGTGCGTGCAAGCCGTGCACACTTCCAGCATGGGGCTTACAGTGTGGATGAAAGCCATGCGGCAGCGCACAGGGCTTGAGATCCGTTCCACTATGTTTAAGGGAGAGGTGGGGAACCTTTTGAAAGACTACTTTGAAGATTAGTACAGGTTCCAAAACCTACATAGACGCTGGGGGCAGGGGTGCACTCAAGAAGATGAGGGTCCAGATCATAGATGTGTGCAATGGATCTATCCCTTATCCATGTGTACATGCCCTCATCTCTGCTTCTTTACCTAGAGTTCAGTCTTCCAGTGTTTAGGGGTAGGTACTGTAAGGGGTAGGTACTGTATCCAAGGGCCAGAAGAAAACTAGCCATGGTCCACATTTGACCACTGGATCTGAGGTTCCCCATCCCCTGGTTTAAAACCTCTAAACACCTTAGTCACGCAGAGGATCTTGTCTGAGCCCTTATCACTAAAATGGATTTTGTCCCTTGGAG
Source organism: Sphenodon punctatus (assembly GCA_003113815.1). NCBI lineage: Eukaryota > Metazoa > Chordata > Lepidosauria > Sphenodontia > Sphenodontidae > Sphenodon > Sphenodon punctatus. The sequence continues at coordinate 715,338 of QEPC01001476.1, read as the reverse complement.
ACCATTGGAATAAGATTTTACAGTCAAAAATCGGGACAAATATGTGCCCTTGACAATTTTAAAATATTTTCCCAGGTCTCCTAAGGAAGCATCTAAATATTTGCACAATTACATTTCCAAAGTACAGATAGAGAAGACAACCTTTTTAAAAAAACTTTTCTATAATTGCTTTTGCTTCCTAGCACGCACAGCAAGTAAAGTATTCCCAGTGGAGTTATCATGTGAGAATGAATAAGGGAATAATTGTTCCAGTTCAAGTTGTCAGGCATTATTAACTTCTTTCTTCTGCTGTTACAAGAAAATGAAACCTGATTACTGTATTTTTACAGGGATTTTTACACCAGAACAACACTTACGTTTTTTGGAATTTTATAAGAAACTTTGCACACTGGGTTTACAGCAGGAAAATGGACACAATGATAATCAGATACAACTTCAAACCCTAGAACAGGAGAAGAAATATATATCGGTTAGGAAGAACTGTTCTTACAACTTCCCAGTAAGTTGACTTTTTTGCATAGATTATATTTTGTAAATAAAGTCACAAAATATGAATAGATTAAAGATGTAAAAACTTTATAGCTACACTCTACGCTATGGCTAATGCCCATCCCCTGTGTACAACTCACGTAAACTTGCTTAGGGCAGATGTTTTCTACAGACATTTGGAAGAAGGAAGGAAGCAAGCCACAGAGAACCATTAGCAGGCTTTAGCTAAGTGTCACTGGGAGAAGGGAAATGGGGTCCCAGGGAAGAGGTCACTGTCCTAGAACAGACACATGTACACACACCCAAGCGCTGGTCCCGGTTCCGGGGAGTGCTCTCTGAGGAAAGTTGCCCGTCAGGATAGTGGTTGGGCCCTGTGAACTCACAGGTCGAACCCTTATCATAGGGTGCTGAGAGTGTAAGGAAGCAAGGGCCCCACACCTGACACCCTCCACATATAACCCACACCACGGGAATCAGGGATCAGGATCAAGGGGCAGTGGGAGGAAACGTGGGTGAGCGGGATGGGGACCCAAGGGGCAAGGGATTGGAAGGGCTTCTACACCACTCACTTTGGGGAAGGGGTACAACCAAGGCAAGGGGGGGCTCCGTTTACACACACGCCTCACTCGGCACTTCCTCACTGGCGCTCTCCTCACTCACACAGGGAAGGTTCAGGGAAAGGGGACAACTCACCAGACACACACTCAGGCTCACCGACTCCGCGCACTCACACTCAACACCAGCTACAACAATCAAATAAGGACTTAGCTTCAAGCAAGTGGTCGGTTTCCTCCTCCATGATCACCAGCGTTGGGTGCTTCCTGACACTGGCTTTTAAGGCTCAGGCCCCGCCCCCGTGCACGCCTGTAAGCTTGCGGAGCGATGCACGGGAGGGGGCGTTGTCTGGCCTGGACTCCAAGGTGCTGGCCCCGCCTCTACTGCGTCCCGCGGTGTTGCCAAGGCACCCAGGACGCATGATGCCCCTGGCGGCACTGCTGCCACCCCCCCCAGGATCCAGCAACACAGGGCTCCTTATTCTGGTGTGACTGCGCCATGGGCCTGCGAGCCAGGCCCTTCTCCGCCCTCTCCTTCCTGGCCCCATGACAGTACCCCCCATAAGCCCCCCGGCCACGTGTCCACCACGGGCCAGGCCAGGAGGGGTGATGTAAATGGAAGAGGCGTATAAGACGTGGGGCAGACACATGAGAGGCCAGTTCCCAGGAGCGCTTGTCAGGACCGCAGCCCAGCCAATCAATAAGATACTGGAGGCGGCCATAATGGAGGCGGGAATCAAGGATAGCCCACACCTCGTACTCCAAGTCGGCCGTCATTGGGGAAGAGGGATCGGCAGGCTGCGGGAGGGAAGAAGGTGAGGGTTGAGCAGGCTTCAACAAGGAAACATGAAAGGTGGGATGGATACGACTGCGAAGGGGGAGCTGGACCGTGTAGGTCACGTCATTGACTTGTCGACGGATAGGGTAGGGGTCCATGTATTTATTGTCAAGTTCACAGACGGTCGGGAGGACGGGTAGTGGTTTCGTCGAACCCACGCACACTCCCCGGGGACACATACGGGTGCTGGTCAGCGGTGTTTGTCGGCGGCTGTCTTATGCTGCTGGCGGGTCTGTTCTAACATGCATTTAGCCAATTATTGGGCATCATGGATTTGGTGAACTAAAGCGCCTGCAGCTGGGACTTGGATAAGTGGGAGATCCGGGATGCTGATCCTCGGGTGAAAGCCGTAGGACACATAAAAGAGTGTGTTTCCAATAGATGCACTCGGGGCATTGTTGTAAGCAAACTCGGTCAAGGGAAGCCAGGCATACCAGTCGTCTTGTAGATAATTGAGATAAAATCGCAGATATTGTTCTAGGGTTTAGTTCACCCGCTCCACCTGACCGTTCGCCTGCAGGTGGTAGGCCATGGTGGGCTTCAGGGTCACGTGTCAGGCATGAAAAAATGCCTTCCAGAAGTGGGTGATGAACTGCGATCCGCGGTTGCTAATAATTTCTAACGGCCATCCATGTAACTTCATAACGTGACGGATAAATACAGGGCCATACGTCGGGCAGAGGGTAAGCCTTTACAGGCTACGAAATGGGCCATTTTAGTAAAATGGTCCACAATTACTAGGATGGTAGTATAGCCTCGTGATGAGGGTAGTTCCACAATAAAGTCTAGTCCGACCCGCTGCCACGGGCCCTGGGGAAGCGGGGCAAGTTGCAGTAGGCCGACGGGCGGCCTTCTTGGGATTTTGGTGCAAGCGGAGACAGCACATTGTTCCACATGTTGGTGAACATCTTGGCGCAAGGACGGCCACCAGTATGACCGTTTAATTAATTGCAAGGTGCGTTGGGCCCCAGGGTGTCCGGCTAAGGGGGCGTCATGATGGGCCCAAAGAATATGAGGCCAATAAGTTTGGGGGACGATAATCGAACCGTCCTTGGTCTGTGACTCCCTCGAACGTTCTCCGGATGGGTCTTCCCCTTGTTGAGCTTCTTGTAATTGTTGGGCCTGAATATACGTTGCAGCAAAGACCTTCTTCTCCAAACTGGGGCCGGACGTGTTGTCTTCGTGCCCCCGGTCTTCATAGTACCGGGATAGGCCGTCCGCAAGAACGTTCAGTCTTCCAGGACAATATTGTATGGTGAACACAAAACGCGCGGAGAACAGAGCCCGCCGGGCGTGACGGGTGTTGGTAATCTGTGCTGTCTGTAGAAATGTTAAGTAATGACTGTTGCGGGATACCGTGTGCCTTCTAGGCGCCTTCTAGATAGTGGCACCACATGGTAAAGGCGGTCTTAATGGTGAGTAACTCCCTGTCGAAAATGATGTAGTTGCGCTCGGCTGGGGTCAATTGACGCGAATAGTAGGCACACGGCAGTAAGGAGGAGGTGTCGTTTTTGTCTTGTAGGAGGACGGCTCCAGTTGCTCCGCTGGACGCATCAAATTCTACGTAAAAGGGCTTAGTAAACTCAGGTTATTGTAACACAGGTGCCGTTGTGAAGGCCTTTTTCAGGTGTTCAAAACTACGCTGTTGTTCTGGGCCCCACAGATACACACAGTTTTTTTTCAGGAGTCCAGTTAAGGGTAGAGTTACTTCCGCATAGTTTGGAATATAGTGGCGGTAGTAATTCGCGCTTCCAAGGAAGCGCTGGAGAGGTTTCACGCCTTGTGGAGAAGACCATTGTTGTAAGGCGATGACATTTCGCAGGTCCATCTCAATACCGACAGGGGAAATGACGAAGCCTAGAAAGTCCATCTTTGTCAGGTGGAAGGCACATTTCTCTAGCTTGCAGTAGAGTTTATGCTCCCGTAGCCGGGTCAATACCAACCTGACATGCTGGACATGTTGCTTCAAAGAGGACAAATAGATTAGAATATCGTCAAGGTATGCGATGACAAAAACATCCAGGTATTCGCGAAGGACATCATTGATGAAATGTTGGAAGGTGGCGGGTGCATTTGCCAGGCCAAACGGCATGACCAAATATTCAAAATGTCCATACCGGGTGCGGAAGGCCGTTTTCCATTCATCCCCCACTTGTACATGTACCAAATTGTATGCTCCTTGAAGGTCCAGCTTGGTGTATATGCGCGCTCCTTGAAATTGATTTAGAAGCTCGGGGATCAGTGGAAGGGGGTATCTATTTTTAATCATGATGTGGTTAAGGCCGCGGTAATCAATACAGGGCCGGAGACCTCCATCGGTACAAAGAAGATAGGGACTCCGCCCGGGGATCGGGAGTGATGAATAAACCCCTGTTTCAAGGCTTCATCGAGGTATGTCCAGAGGGCCTCTAACTCTGGTGCTGCCAGGGCGTAGTTACATCTGAATGGCAGTTCGGCCCCAGAGATCAGATCAATGGGGCAATCATAAGGTCGGTGTGGGGGTAGTTCCGCAGCCTGGATCTTACATCTTGCAGGTCAGCATACTCTGGGGGAATCTCTGGGAGTGATAGGGGAGAAGCCTCGTACTTCACGGTGCTGCCCGTCAAACGCGTAGGTCTTTCGGCGTGATGCTGGGTGCAGAGATGGGATGGAAAGGTTACTTGTCTAGCCTTCCAAAGGATCCGAGGGTCGTGCTGTTCCAGCCACGGTAACCCCAGGACAAGGACGAATAATGGGGTACACACTACGTCAACGCTGAGGCGTTCCTGGTGGGTGCTGATCACGCAGGGCAACAAGGTAGTCTGTAGTGTGATCAGTCCAGATATCAATGGAGAGCCATCAATGGAATGTACCTCTTCTGGCTGGGTTTTCTGCTGGGTGGCTATTCCATGGGCCCTGACGAAGTGCCTATCCAAAAGATTGCCCGAGGCCCCAGAGTCGATTAAGGCCCAAACGACGACGGAACGCCGTGGTCTAAAAGTCAATGTCAGGGGTACCTTGAGATGGGTACGCAGAGTTCCTACTATCGAGGGGATTTGCTTCATAGCCGGGATGACCCTGCTCCTTCCTGCACTTGGTGTTTCCCGCTGCTCTGCGTTGCAAGGGAAAAGACGGGCGTTCCCCTATAAAGTGGGACAGGTCCTCACGATAAAAACAAGCCTGGGCCTTTCACCGCCAGTCCCTTTCCTCCTCTGTGAGGGGTCCGCGCGAGGCTTCAAGCTGCATGGGTTCCACCTCAGATGCGTTCTGGGGGGCCACCGGCGGGATGGCAGCATGGAAGGATCTGGCTGGAAAACTCCGACTATCTTGTCGTCGTTTGCGTCTGCGTTCTGCAAGACGCTCGTCTATTTGTAGGGTCGGCGTTGTGAGGCTTTCCCAGGTTTCAGGGAGCGTCGTGAAGGAGAGCTGATCTTTCAGTTCATCATTTAGCCCTCAGCGAAACAGGACCTTCAGCACATCATTCGGGCAGTGTAGTTCTAGGGCAAGCTGTTGAAATTGCGTGACGTACTCCAATATTCCCCTCTTTGCTTGTTTTCTGGACATAATCGCAGCCTCCGCATCTCGAGTGCATCCCTGATTCCCACGGGAATCTCGAGTGCGATGCGGATGGTCAACTAGGCTAGTGAACTCTTTTACAAAGTCTGCATAATTTCTTAGGAGGGGGCTATCTGCCCTTAAAAGGTTAGTTGCCCGATCTAAGGCCATCCCTCCCAAGTTCCTGATGATGAAGGCTACTTTCAAGTCATCTGTGGAATATGTAGAAGGTTGTATAGAAAAGGTGAGCCAGTACAGGGCAAGGAAGCCCTGAAAAGCCCTCTGCTCACCCATATACTTCTCAATACGGGGCTCCCTGGGTTTCCGGAGAACCGGGAGTCCCAAGGGGGTGGGGGTGGCAGTGCCAGGGGCGCAGCGGCCGCAACTGGGGCAGCGGCCGTGCGGTCCTGGGCCACCACGATGGCTAATGCTTTGTGCTGGTCCTGTAGATCCTTGACCTGCATGGCCAAGGACTGTACTGCCCTTACTAGTTCCCCAATTTCCTGAGCCACATCCATCTCACTAGAAATGGGAGGAAGGAGAGGGGCTGCTGGTGATTCTGTCACTGGGAGAAGGAGAATGGGGTCCCAGGGAAGAGGTTGCTGGCCTAGAACGGACACACGTACACACACACGCGCACTGGTCCCGGTTCCAGGGAGTGCTCTATGAGGAAAGGTGCCCATCAGGATAGTGGTTGGGCCCTGTGGACTCACTGAGGCCGGACCCTTATCATCATAGGACGTCGAGAGCGTAAGGAAGCAAGGGCCCCAAGGGGCAAGGGATTGGAAGGGCTTCTACACCACTCGCTCCGGGGAAGGGGTACAACCATGGCAAGGGGGGGCTCCGTTCACACACACGCCTCACTCGGCACTTCCTCACTGGCGCTGTCCTCACTTACACAGGGAAGGTTCAGAGAAAGGGGACAAGTCACCAGACACACACTCAGGCTCACCAACTCCGCACACTCTCACTCAACACCAACTACAACAATCAAATAAGGACTTAGCTTCAAGCAAGCGGCTGGTTTCCTCCTCCATGATCACCAGCATTGGGTGCTTCCCGACGCTGGCTTTTAAGGCTCAGGCCCCGCCCCCGCGTGCGCCCACAAGCGTGCAGAGCGACGCATGGGAGGGGGTGTTGTCTGGGCTGGACTCCAAGGTGCTGGCCCCACCTCTACTGCGTCCCGCGATGTTGCCAAGGTGCCCGGGACGTGTGGTGCCCCCTGCGGCACTGCTGCCGCCTCCCCAGGATCCAGCAACGCAGGGCTTCTTATTCTGGTGTGGCCCCGCGGCCCGGACCCTTCTCCGTCCTCTCCTCCCTGACCCCGTGACACTAAGGGATTCATTATCAAATCACTTCTAGGGTCGGTTCCCCTCAAAGTCTCTTAGTAATGGCACAGAGTGAGCAGGTGCGGACCAGAGTCCCCATTTGGCAAGCCACTTCATGGCCAGGACTCAGTATTGCAGTTCTTTGCTATGCACAGGACACAGAATTTGTTCTTAATAGATGTTTCTTCACTACTGTACATGTTAAACAACGTGTTTTCATTTCCATAGGGAGAAGTGAGGACTTTGGGTGAGTTCTAGGCTCCATTGAAGTCAATGGCAAAACTCTCTGTGACTTCAACAAAGCCAGGATTTAACCCTTTATGCCTAAAACTGTTTCAGAACAGAAGGCAGATTATTTTAATTGCCCTAATAGTATCATTTAGATTTTCAGCAAAGCCTGGGTATTCATACCATATACACAGTCTCTTTGTCTCTTGTAATCACAGTATTTGTAGCCAGGCACAAACCCTCTGGTTTTTACTCAGAATACTTTCAGATGGATGCGGGGCTGGCCATCTCCGGAACTGCTTCGGTGGTGCACCCCCACATCTGCATACGTCCATCCCCGCCTGGGTTGGGTTTAAATGGACCAGGTGGGTTCCTTGGCCCTCCGTCCTCCCACACGGTGCCCTCACCGCACCATAGAGATGCTATTATGTTGCCCAGGGAAACGGCTGGTTGGAAGCAGAGCAGCAGTGTAGGTCCGTGCATCAGACGGACTGCTGCGGGTGCCCCGGGTTTGGCCGGCCTGCTCCGCCAGCAGTGCTCAGGGATGTTCTGGAGCACTGCTGGTGGGGCCTGCCCCAGAGCACCTCTGCTCCCCCTGCACATATGGTGAACTGCCTTTAGACAGATGGGCTGCTTGGGGGTGAGGCAGAGCAGAGGCAGAGCTGCTGTCCATCTGAAAACACCCACAGCCTTTAGGCTGCCGGCTCATCCACTTCCACCCTGCAGACCCTCTGGCTCAGGCAACATCCTCTGAGCCCTACCGAGCCATCCCAACTCAGGCAATCCCCTCTGGGTGAGGCTTGGTTCTAGAAGCAGAGCTCAGCTCCTGCTCTCCCAGCAGTGAGCCCCCTCTCTTGGCTGTCTCTAGCCACATCCACTCACAGCTGCTGTCCTGTGTTTCTGTCAGTGCCTGTAGCTTTGCTAGTACCAGTAACTGGCAGGAGCTAACTGTCTCTTAAAGAGTCAGCATGTTTGCCAAGCTGCACCCTGCCACACGAGCAACTTTATCTGCAAAGTAGGTGGCAAAGTCGTCACAGCGGGCAACTAATGATTCTAACTCCAGGTGGAGACAGCCAGGTTTTAATAAACTATTTACCACCCAGAAGAAGTCCACCAGATGTCTCTTTGCAGATAATATGGCAACAGCAAAGAAAGCTTTTTTCACCACCACCACAGCCACTGCATAGTCCTTCAAAAGCATTCTATGCTGGAGTCGGTCGGCTTTGGCGCAAGTCAAGCACCAGCTATGCTCTAAACATCCTCACGCTTTAGCAGCCTCAGATCCTCCGTCTACCAAGGGGAGCTGCGCTACGTAGGGCTGTGGAGGAAGCAGATGCTTGGGTGCTGGGTCAACACAACAGATCAACAAAGGCATTGACAGAGGGGCCATATGGGGTAAATCCCCCAGAGAGTTCTGGAATCCTGTTGGATCCATTAGTCTCTGGGGGTGGACCATCCTAAGTGGTCCACCACCCTAACATGGGAAAAAGAGGACAAGGATCATCGAGCTGTTTGCAGGAGGGGCGGGAGATAAATATATTAAATAAATACAGAGTAATAGTGCCTATCTTTGATGTTGTGGAGCTTGCTGTGTACTGCCTGCTCTGATACCTTCTCCCATCATGAGAGAAGGCTTAGCATGGAGAAGTTGGTCTTCAAGAGGGTCTTCAGGAACTTCAGAGCTGCTTCCACCATGACACAGCTGCAGAACAACCATTGATGCTTGATGGGAAAAAAATCCTCTGTGGCTTATCAACTCCTTCTTAAGCCTCTTCTTGAGGTTCTTCTTCATACTTTGTTTTCTCCTATGATGGAGGGTGGTAGTGGGGAAAGTGGCCACAGCATTCAGCACTGAGTTGCCTTCAGCTTTTGTTGCTGCTACCACCTGCCTACTTGGACTTCCTTTTAACATCAAGTCCCCATTATCTGACATGATATTTTGTCCCTTGAGCCTATTGAATACTTTGGAGTTGACTGAATAAAGGATCTTTTCCATGGTATAAGAATCCTATCCTCCCAGAACTGACATTACTTCTCAAAACATAGACCAGTCATTTTCTAGACACACCATGCATTCATGCATGTACAGACCTCTCCTGCTTTGGCTGGTGAAGCCCGAGCTCTGTAGGCCTGTCTGCTGAGATTCTGAGGAGCAGCTGCTGTTCAGCTACTGACACTCAGGGTAATGGAAGTAGGACATTTAAGGCAGTGTGGGTCCAGGACCAGCCCTGGGCAGGAGCTGCATGAAACTGCCCAAGAGCTGCATGCAGCTCCTGAGCCACAGTTTGCTCACTCCATGCGATTATCTGCATTTTATAGATGGGGAGTTGAAGGGCCCATCCTTCTGTTAACTTTAAATTCCACTGCTGATTGCAAACTGAAGTAGAGTTGCATAGTGAAAGATGTGGTCCCTCATGTAATCAAAACCTGAAGCAGTTTGACTCTTAAGTATGTAAATTTAGAGTAAGGACTGCATCTTTTTTATTCACAGGCCATGATTATTTTTGTGGATCCAAAAAACTTCCATTTGGAGCTGTACTCTACGTTCTTCTGTCTCTGTCATGACCCTGAAGCGCCAGTCAGATATACTATGGCTATTGGCTTCTATGAAGTAAGTTCACAAGTCTTTTATTAATATTTTAACCAAATTTTGCCTGTCAGAATTGTTTTGATTTATTTTATGCTTGCTTGTTATATGGTTATGCTTTATGTATTCCCTCAGGGAAATGCTTTTGAATAATACTGAGGTACAAGCAAGTTTGGGACTTAGTAAACTGATTTAGCTGTTCATGTGAATGTGACCTGAAGTACATAACACAGCTAGCCAATTCATAAGTGAGCTCATGAAGTGACAGTTTGAAGTCAGTTGTGGGATGATGTTTTTTGCTATTTGAGATTCTTGCTATGTAACAATAAGGTTGCTCTCATTCTCCAGTAATATTTGCAAGTCACTTTTACAGTTCTGCAATAAAACTGTGATCATTGGGGATTTTTTTTTTTGCCAGAACAACAAAGGATAATATACAATAGCAAACAAAAGAAAAACAAAAGTTTCTTTTGGAAACAATGTTCCTTAACCATGCCTTCAAAATATGAATTAATTGAAATATTTAACAGTTCATCTCTAGGGAAAAGAAGAGGCATTAATCTGTTTGGGAAAGGATTACACAGAATGAATCAAAAAGTATGTCGAATTAGACGTCACCACCATAAAAGTTACTGGGATCTGATATTTACACACTAATTATAGCAGTGACATGATAATAAGTTAATAAGCATTGTCTGTACTCAGCTCTCCAAATGAAATCTCACCTCACTCTTTCATTAGGTCAAAATAATTTAATCATTTGTATTTAGATTTCACTTTTAAGATGCCGTGGGGTATACACACTAAGTAGAGGAGTCTACAGAATAGTAATAAAGCAACATTCCTAGATCTTTATAGAAATCTGAGGGGTAGCTTTTTTATATTAGATTCTAACCAGAACTGTAGCTTGGACCTATGTATGTACTCTGGAATAATCATGATGAGATAATCCCCTCTGCTTTTTAAACTGAAGTATCTTTTAATGTGAACACTTTCCATGTTTGCACTACAACCTGGGACTGATTTGCATACTGTGTTCACCAATCATCAACCAAAGTGTGTCTCCTGCTGAGAACTGTATGGAATTCATCCTGGAATACTTTGTGTGCAAGACATGAAGGGAGAGGTGTCATTGTGTGCACATCTATGACTTGGCTAACGAGGGCAGATGGTGGCTGTACTAGCTTGGCTTAGGGATGGAGTATGAACAGTACTAAAGTGAGTTGCTAAAGCCTGAATAATTGTTTCGGCTTTGATAAATTGGTTTAGTTTTTTTATGTATGAATGTAGACCAATTTGAGAGATGTCTGTAGTAAGTTCTAAATTTCTTGGGTGCGTTGCCCTTAAAATAAATCTTTGGAACATAAAGCTTAGCAAAAGCCCTTTAATTCACTTTTGGTACCAAATGCAATATTTCATAAGTGTGCAGCAGTCATGGTGCTCATTCTCCATGCACCTGTAAATGCAGTGTTTTATGCTAATAGTAAGAAGAAAGGGCATAACCTCAACAGCCTTTAAGTGTAATTGTTGGCACTGCAGATTTATTCTGGTTTCCTGTCTTCACTCTACTGTTCAAACCTTGTTGAAAAGCAAACACAGCCGATTTAATGTTGTATTTTCATGGGACTAAAGTCTGTTTTTGTTTTTTCATTGTATTGTCATTTTTTAGGTTGCTAAGCTTTTAAATTCTGGAGTGTATGTAATACATAAAGAACTGGTAGCACTATTACAGGATGAGTCACTAGAGGTAATGCACTCTATTTGCTGCTCTTTACTTGTTTATGTTGACATAGTTTACATTGATTAAATACCAACATAAGCCAAATTAATTAATGTTTGAAGGGATGAATAATTCTTATTTGTGTTTCATATACTCTCAGTTAAGATTTGGGTAGTGCTTATAGACTTGAAATTTACATCGCTCCCTTTGGAGGGTGGTGGTGGTGAAAAAATAAGTTGCAGAGAAAATAGGATGATGGAAATAAGTAGTAACACAATTGGAATTAATAGGGGTGTGTCAAGAAGAGAAACTGTCTATGGAACCACTATGGTGCAAGAAGAGAAACTGTCTATGGAACCACAGATAATCCTGTTTTTCTTCACCTAGGTATTAGATGCATTAATAGGTCGCCTCCCTGAAATTCTTGAACTTGTGACTACCGGTGGGGAAAACAGTGGATCAGAAAACAAGGTAAATATCTGGTAACTTGATAGTCTTGTTTCCGAACATAAAAGAAGCTGAAGTTGCCCTACATATATAATAGTGATTGTGTGTGTGTATGGATCTGATCCCATTTTGATCGAGCTGTAATCTGCTTTTGTTTATCAGACAAAAGCTTGGATTTCTGACTTGCCTGATGAAGGATCCTGTGAGGTCCGAAAGCTTGCAAACCTCCACCAACCTAAGTTGGTTCAATAAAAGATATCTCTACACTACTTTGTCTCTACGACCTATTTTGGGGATCAACACGGCAAACACATGCTCTCTTTGTTTATCCATTCATATAGCAGAGAAAGGGTGTTTTTACACGTGACGGCGCCATACACCGCCACACTTTGATCCTGCCTGGGGTGAGGGCTCTCACCCTGGGCAGGATCCAGCCCAGCTGCCAAACAGATGTGCCCACAGCCTGACATGCGGACATGGTCCACACAGCCCTGCCCCCCCATGCTGCAGAGCACGGACCACCCTCCTCCCTGACTGCCTGGAAAAGCTCCATCCCCGGACTGGAGTCGGGTAGAGCAGGCCATCACATGTGACGGCCCACTATACCCCAGTCCGGGGATGGCTTCCCCAGACTCTGGCAGCATTTAGCCCGCGCTGTGATTTGACAGGGAGCCCAAGTCACATTGCGGGCTAAACCCTGCCATGGTCCGGGGAGAACCCTGATTCTGCCTGGAGTAACATCTGGAGGGTGGGATCAAATGTGACGATACCCCCGGTGGCCATGCCGGGTAAAGCGTGCCACCCGTGGTATCACCACGTGTAAAAACACCCATAGTTAGCAAAACCGAAGGCCCTTTTATGAAGTTTCAAAGCGAACACATTACACTTGCCTTCTGTTGGATAAGAGCCAGAATTTCTAAAATGGATCAAAATTCCTTAGACTCAAGTTGAAAATTTTCATGGCTAGCAATTAATTTTGCATTCAGAGGTATAGTTGCACATTCTTCACAGGTCTTAGCAAACACAAATGGATAACTGTGCGCACAATTGCCTTTTGCTGATAATTGCTCCTTTTGGGGGGAAAATAGGGTGGTCTTCTGCTCAAGAGACTGGATCAAGATTCACGAGTTCTGGGTTCAATTCCTGCTGCTACCACTTACTCCCTCTCTGATTCAGGGGACCTGGGTTCAGTTCCTACTGCTACCGCTTACTCCCTCTCTGATTCAGGGAAAGTATTTTAGGTTACTTTCAGACATGTACCTTAACACCGCTTTAACATTTCCTATGCATGCTGCAGGGCTGGATTGGTGCCCTATGCAACCCTGTAACATGCATAAGAAATGTTAAAGCGGTGTTAAGGTACATGTTTGAAAGTACCCTTAGTCTCTCTCTGCCTTGGTTTCTCATCCATAAAATGGGGATGATATTTGTTATACTATCAGGGCCTGACCTTAAACCTATGGCCTCCAGGCTGAGTGGTGGTGGTTTTCTCCCCTGTGCCCCTGACTGGTCTGCTTGGGTGGGAACTTTCCCCCGGTATTGTTTTTTCTCTCTTCTGTATGTGGCCATGCCTGCAAACTTCCTGATTGGCTTCCAGTCTTATATTAAGTATATACTATAAGATTATATTATATATAAGATTATATATAAGTATATAATCCCGGCATGCTGGGATTTACAGAAAATTGGTGGAACATCTGTTGCTGTTGGTGTTCTGACCCACTCTTGGATTCCCTCCTTTACAGATTGAAGTCATGTTTTCCCTTATTGTTAATGTATGGTTTGTGTTCCTTTCCCCTGCTTTGTAATCCTTCCTTCCCTTTTTTCACTGTGAGTACTTCCCTTCCCCCATGGTTCCCAGCCTCCCTGTTAATCCCCCTAGTTCCCTTTAGGTTCTCCCCTGATTACTCATAGTTTTAGGCCTTGGCCTAGTTCCTTCTTCTGTGTTGATTTCCTGCCTCTCCCCCATAGTCATAGTTTTGAAGTATACAAGCAGTGAGGTAGTTGTAGTAATAGGTAAAGAAAATTAGATTTATTGATAAATGATAATATAATAAAAATTCATAGACTAAGAGTTCTTATTCAAAATCAGTTTTGTATAATATATGGCAAATAAAAGAACAGATTGAAAAAACTTCCAACACGTTTTGAGCTTTGCCCTTCATCAGGGATGTACCTACAAGAGAGAGAGAATATAAAACTTACAATCACTTATCCAGCTCTTTGCTATAAAAACTGAAAAATGAATATTTATTATAGAAGTTATACATTAATATACCTGTATGTATATAATCTCTTTATATAGTAATAAAATGAATCATCACCATTCAAAAGTGTATAAGTGAAGAAAGAAGAGAGGGTCATATATAAACCACTTTATGACAGTCTCATAACAGAATAACTCTGTGTAATACTAAATCATGTAAAGGTTACTAGAGAGGATATAAAAAACACACTCTATATTGTAAACCCTAATTAGCAACCTTAAACTCAATAAGAGTTGATAGAAAATCCCACCTTCATGTAGCACAAACGAGTAAGCAAGCTTCACCAAAAACTGGCATCCTTGAAAGGTCCCACCCTGTTTCAGATATATAGGTCTAGCAGGTTATTAACTAATCAATCTATTGGCTAATTGAATCATAACAAAGCCAATGGACAGTTCTTGTCAATTTGTTGGCTAATTGAATCATAAGAGCACTGAGTCTACCTTGTTAATAAGAAGTGCCATATTGGGTCAGACCAATGGTCCATCTAGCCCAACATTTTGTCTCCGACAGTGACCAATCATGGTGGCTTAGGAGAAGCACCTAACAGGTCACAATGGGGGATCCATTCCATATTTGTTTTCCCCCAGCTCCTGTCATGTTCCCTGATCCTGTCTGGCATAATAGGGCCATGGAACTAAAATATTCTGGTAGTTGCCATCCTACCACTCCATTATTCTAGTGATTACTCTGGTAATCACTAATAATGTACTAGTGATTACTCTAGTGATTACTCTGGTAATCACTAGTACATTATTCTAGTAAGAGTTTACTCAAAAATATCATTCAGTATATTTGTCATTAAGCTCATACCCTGTACCAACCTGTATATAAAAAAGAAAGAGTGGAAAATATATAAATTTTAAGCTCATACCCTGTACCAACCTGTATATAAAAAAGAAAGAGTGGAAAATATATAAATTATAAGTAATATATTGTTATGATTCATATTCAGTTTGGTCAACAAGTCATACAAAGATTTAAGTTGTATATTACCAAAGAGCTTTTTTATACCACCTGCGCCCCAGTGCCCAGCAATACAGGTATTTGAGGAACTGATTTTGAAAGATTTAAAAAGAGATAAAAATCAGGTTTAAAATCTTTGTGCAATTTATTTATTTATTACACAGACATTTTATTCCATCCCTCCTACCAAAAAGCAGATCAGGTCAACTAACAGCGCGCAATATAAATACATATAAAAGATAACATATAACACAATAAAACAAATAACAATAGTATTAAAATAGCGGATTTAAAATAAAGACAGGTAAAAATGAGATCCCCCTTCCCTAACCCTTCCCTTCCCCATCTCTCTCACCAAATGCCTGACAGAACAGCCAGGTTTTACACTGACGTGGAGGGGAGGTCTGGGACCACACGAACCTCTACCGGGAGGGAGTTCCACAGCCTTGATGTGGCCACCATGAATGCCCTCTCCATAGTCGGCCCCCGAGAAATTTGGGGGACTTCGAGAGCCACTCCTGGTTGACTGCAGGGGTCGATCCAGGGCCCGGGGAATGAGGCGGTCCCGCAGATAGCTGGGGCCCAGGCCGTATTGGACTTTATAGGTCAACACCAACATCTTGAATCGGGCCCAGGAGACTATAGACAGCCAGTGCAAAGAACGGAGCACAGGTGTAATGTACTCCTGGTGACCCGTCCCCGTAAGGAGGCGGGCCACTGCATTCTGCACCAGCTGCAGCCTCCAAACAGTCACCATGGGTAGCCACATGTAGAGCACGTTGCAGTTGTCCAATCTCGAGGTACTGAAAGGATGGATGATAGTGGCCAGGTCGAACTCTGAGACATACGGCCGAAGCCGCCACACCAGATGTAACTGGCGGAAAGCACTCCTTGCCGCACCCTCCACCTGGACATCCAAGCGGAGCCGTGAATCGAGGAGCACTCCCAGGCTATGAACCTGGGGGACTAGTGGGGGGCAAACCCCATCAATGATGGGGGGTGCCAACCCCACCGCCCTACCCACTAGCATCACCTCTGTGTTGTCGGATTCAGCTTCAGACGGCTCTCCCTCATCCAGTCCCCCACAGCTGCCAGACATTGGGTAAGCACTGAGACTGCCGGGCCTGAGTCTTATGAAAAAGAGAGGTAGTTGGGTGTCATCAGCATGTTGATGACATCAAACCTTCTCACGACCTCACCAAGCGGCTGCATATACATGTTGAACAGGAGAGGGGACAGAATAGAACCGTGCGGAACCACACATGAGAAGTCCGGGGGGTGAAGAACAATGTGTTTTTTATATCCTCTCTAGTAACCTTTACATTATTTAGTGTTATACAGAGTTACACGCTGAGTTCTCCCGGCTAGGAAGGAACGGAACCATTCAAGAACAGTCGCGCCCACCCCAGCTCAGTCCTGCAAGCGGGTCACCAGTCTCTCATGGTCAACGGTATCAAATGCAGCTGATCGATCTAAGAGAATCAAAAGGGTCGATCGACTCTGGTCCAATTCATGGTAGTGGTCGTTGACTAAGACCACAAGCGCGGTCTTAGTGCCATAGCCTGGACAAAAGCCAGAATTGGAGGGATCTAGAAAACTGACATGGTCCAGATGCCCCTGCAGTTGTCGAGCCACAACCCATTCAATAACCTTCAGTTGGAGACAGGCTGATAACTAGCGAGGGAGTCAACATAGAGCAATGGCTTTTTGAGCAGAGGCCACACCACTGCCTCCTTGAGGCAGCTCGGCATTCTGCCCTCCCAAAGGGAGGCATTGACCACCCTCGCCAGCAATGGCCACAGTATTTCCCGGCTGGCCTTGACCAGCCAGGATGGGCCTGGGTCCAGTTCACAAGAGGTGGCCCTGAAAGCCCCAATAACATACTCATCAGCAGGTGACACCCACTGAAACGGATGCCCGCAAAACCGGAGAAGGCGGGGCTTCCACAGTCTCTGGTTCTCCCATTGCATTAAATGTAGTGTTGAAGTC
>QEPC01001476.1:665154-683470 GCA_003113815.1 Sphenodon punctatus | reverse complement strand
TAATTAATTAATTAATTAATTAATTAATTAATTAAATTAAATTAAATTAAATTAAATTAAATAATCAAAGAAATTCCATTTTACAATTTGACATGTGCCATAACAGTGAGGAAATTCATTTCTTATATATGATTAAAAAGAGGGACATAGGACTTCATACTCTTTTGTACAGAAAATGCACAAATCGTAATATCTTATTGAGATATGATAGTCATCGTCCTATGCATCCATTTAAAAAATATTCCTTATGGACGATTCCTGAGGATTCACAGAAATCGTACCACACTGGATGATTTCAAGGTAGAAGCAAATAAATTAATGAGACATATATACAATAAGGGGTACTAACAGACCCTTTGGGCATTACCCATGTGGAAATGGCTTGGTGTTCATTTACATGTAAGGCAACTTTTTTCATCAGTCCAGCTGATGTACAGAAATATAATCTAAAACAATTTACTATGCGTGGCTTAGAAAATGTTGTTGATGCCATTAGATGTCCCTGTAATAAACTTTACATAGGAAAAAACAAGAGAAAGGTGAGAATTCGCATATATGAACATAAGAACAATATTAAAATAAGAGAATGGGAACTCCCTTAGTTAGATCATTTTCTAAGTAAAGGGCACAGAGTCAATGAAATGAGTTTTTGGGTGACTGAACATTTACATTTTCAGGCAGATAATAAAGATGAAATTCTCTTGAGGAGGGAGGCATTTTGGATATGCAGATCGAACACAGTGTCTCCAAAGAGTCTCAATGAGGAATTGAATCTTCTACCTTTCACTTGATTTCAGTCTCTTTAGCCTTTTTAGTCCCATAGATCCTTTTAAGCTCCATAGACTTATTAACAAGAGGGACCCATGATTGGGCCCATTATGTATGAATTAGTTAGCTAATGGATAAGAACTGTATACTACCTTCCAGACCTATATATGAGGAATAGGGTGGAATCATTTCGGTTTGCCAGTTGTTGGTGAAGCTTTGTAGATCTAGTCTCGGAGTTTCATCAAAGTAGTTTTTTTTTCTCTTTCCCCTTATTTATTCTTAATATTTTTCAGACCTTTTGTGGCTTATAATACAGAGAGAGCTTATCTCAGCCTTTCTCGGCAGTTTTTATATTATTTAGTATTAACAGAGAGTTACCTTTATTGGTATATATGTTCCACTCATTCTTTTTTACATACAGGTTGGTTCAGGAGATGAGCTTAATGACAAAAATACTGAATGATATTTTTGAGTAAACACTAGATAATCACTAGAATAATGGAGTAGTAGAATGGCAATTACCAGAATACTAGTTCCATGGTCCTATTAACAACGGAGCCCCAGTGTTCTTAGATGATTCAATTAGCCAACAAATTGACAAGAACTGTCCATTGGCTTTGTTATGATTCAATCAGCCAATAGATTAATTTAGCTAATAACCTAACTTCTATAATAAATATTCATTTTTCCATTTTTATAGCAAAGAGCTGGATTAGTGATTGTTTTATATTATCTCTCTTGTAGTTACATCCCTGATGAAGAGCAAAGCTCAAAATGTGTTGGATTTTTTAAGATTTTTCAATCAGTTCTTTTAATTGCCATATATTATACAAGATTGACTTTGAATAAGAACTCTTATTCTATGAATTTTTATTAATATTATCACTATTTATCAGTAAATCAAATGTTCTTTAACTAGTACTACAGCTACCTCACTGCTTGTTTTCTCAGTAGCTGACAGTTTTTGTTTGTTTTGCTACCGTCCTCACCCCTCATTTTGAAGTATGTCTTGCTTGCTATAGCCCATTGAGTGTTTGTTTGTTTCCTTTCTTTCCCTATAGTCATAGCCCTGTTCCTGTCTTGCCACGTGTCTGGTTTCCCACATTGCCTTGTTTAGTCATAGTCGTCTTGTTTATTTATTGTTCCCCTTGGTCCTCGCTCCTTGTTTTATGTTTGGCCCCTTCGGTCCTCCCCAGTCTCTCATCTCTTTCTCTTGTTTCTGTCTTGCCTAATCTCTTTT
The DNA here is from genome assembly GCA_003113815.1 of Sphenodon punctatus. Lineage (NCBI taxonomy): Eukaryota > Metazoa > Chordata > Lepidosauria > Sphenodontia > Sphenodontidae > Sphenodon > Sphenodon punctatus. The sequence continues at coordinate 681,462 of QEPC01001476.1, read as the reverse complement.
GGCCCTGGTCCTGAGTCCGAGTTACTCGGGGTTCCTACAGCCTTGTTCCTGCCTCCTCCCTTGACTTCCGGACTTGGGAAGTCCCCAGTAATGATCTGGACCACAGCCTCAGAGCTCAGCCATCACTAGATTCTGTGGGAATGTTAACGCTGTAGGTGGGGCCCAGCTTCCTTAGTCTCTGTCAGCCTTGTAGTCTGCTGTGTGTGTGTCCATTCCCTCGCTCAGCTCTGTCTTCCTAGTTTGGGGCCCCTAACATTTCCCTATAGTTCCCTGATAGGGCCCTGATTCTGACTCCACTTATGGTTTCTGACTGTGTTTCTAACATATACAGAGATGTTGATTGTGCTCAACAAACCACTTACTTCAGAAAGCGGCCCTACAGGCTTCAGTGAGACTACTCCAGAGTAGTCCGTCAGTTCTTTTTGTAGTTCACAGCTGTTATGAGGTGAAATTTATTAATATGGGTCCTGATCCAAGGTCTGCACGTGCGTGAACCAAACCTACCATGTGCGTGCATACTGCCAAAGAGGAAGTTCACTGCCACCCACTTCACCTGCTTGCCTCCTCATTCCTCTGCTGGGTGACAATGCAGTCAGGAGGTGGCGTACTTCCTCTTTGGCACTAGGCAAGTGCACACAGTACGTTTGGTACATACGTGCACCTTGGGTCGTAGCCACAATGCATTGTTCAGATATTGCAATGATGCACAGATGGAATGGTTGGATTTTGTATACTACAGTGACTTTAGGAATAAATCTGTCCTTTAGGATTCTAAAGAAACAGTGTGACGTACTAACATAAAATGTCAATTTTTTAAAACCTGTATATTTTTATTTTTCAGTTATTGACTGTCCCTGACTTGATTCCAGCACTGACAAGAGCCGAACAGAAAGCAGCAACCTCTTTAAAATGGAGAACCCATGAGAAGCTACTACAAAAATATGCCTGCCTGCCTCACGTCATATCAAGCGATCAGATTTATTATCGTTTTCTGCACAGAATGTTGACCATTGTTATGACAAATGTGAGTCCCAAGTGTTTCTCCCCCGTGAGTTGTTGTGATGATCATTGCAGTGTAAATAACACAGGGTACCTAGCCTTATCTACTATGCATTTTATTTGAAATTGCAGGAGTACTTATACTATCTCATACACCTAAATGAGCTAGCTTATCATTTTTATTGCAAAATACTAAGATAAAACTCCTCGCATTTCATAGAAAAATAATTCTACACGTTTTATTAACCTTGTGAAATAAGATATTACTGGCTGCAATACTGTATATCATGTAAATCAAAGCTTTATCTTTTGAGATATGGATTGTCTTCTGCCTGATTCCTTTAAATTATTTTTATGACAGGACATTGAGATTCATGATAGGGAGTTGGGATTTGGAAAGACTGAAATGTAACTCATTGAAATTATTCAAAGAAGGAAGTGTTTGCTTCTTGGTTTTATTTTTTTTAAAAGGATTTGCCTTTAACCACAGCCAAGGTTCTAGGTGTTTTCCAAATATAAAAGATATTAAAAGACAAAAACTGGGATAGTGATGGCAGGGAAAGAATATAAGCTATATGGGCAAGATGAGGGCAAGATGATCAAAGCTCATGGGCCTGAATCGTAAATGGCATTCCTCCAACATTATGATGATGTGATCCCATTTAACCTGGAATAATGCAATAGTGAATCGGGTCCCATAATGATAACCAGATATGAGCTGAAATTAAAAAAATTATCTGTGATTTGAGGGAAAAGTGCATTTTTCCAAAGAAGTATGTAAGCGCTCTTGATTATTTTCTAACACTGAGATGGCCCACATAACAAGAGTGGTACATTTTAACAGTGGTGCATCTTACTTAAGTTTGAAGTTTTGTTGATTTTTTAAAAAGCCACCTATAAATGAAGCCTTTATATCCTGTGATGTGATCCAAAATGGATAGTGATCTTTACCTTACTTAATTGTTTAAATCAACATATATAATCAAATACAGTAGAATAGCAATCAGATATGAGAGATGGGATTATAATATATTGAAGGTATGTCGTGTCATGGTCTCTTTGGTCAGCCAGGAGCAGCCCTCTGGCCATTCCCTCCAGAACCTCTAGTTCAGATGGTGAGGTCTCAGGCAGGGGCGGCAAGTTTAGTGGCTGCTTCCCAGCTTTGGAATTCTCTTCCCCTGGAAGTCTGCTGGAGATTGAACCTGTGTGTCTCCTGCAAACAGTGTAGAACATTCTGTTTAGGCAGGCTTTTGGTGGCCAGGGGTAGGCTAGGGATTTGTGAGAGGAGAACATAAATTTTGGTTGGTGTTACTGGCTTTTTTGTATGTATGTGCCTGGTTTCATTTGTAACTCACCCAGAACCCATGGCTTTGGGATAGGGCAGAACACAGATCCAAAAATATAAATAGACACAGTTTCTTTTGAAAATGACATAACTTTCCTTCTGTCACAAAAAATAAGATTGTTGGGCAGGGGCTGTATAATTTATGGCATTGATAATTTCTGGTAACTGGGTTTTAAATAACTGCATTTAAATTGATGTAAGTAGAATAGATACCTGATAAAAGTAGAATTTGGTAGACTTTTTAATTAAAAAATCACTGTTGTGAACTTGTGCTTGGATTAAACATTGGGTGTTAACAAACGAGATGGGAACCCCCTGGAGCCCGCGGTCACTGCCGCTCTTCCACAGCTGCCACCAGCAGGCTCTGCACAGGATCACAACAGATGGGCATCAAGTCTGCCAGGCGTCATCCCTGCTGCGATTTGCCCACATGTCGCCCCCACCTCTCCACTGTTAGTGTTGCGATCGTTCACCCAGTGCTCTAGGCTGGTACCCATGACTCCATGGTGCTGAATGTGCATGTGTGCCCCAACAGATGCGGGGCACGGGTGACCATGTGGGTACCCTGTGGCTGCCCCAACACGTGGGAGTTAGACTCAGGGCAGTGTGTTGCCCCAGATTTGCCCACATGGCAGTGTCATATTTCCAAGGTTGATGTCATGTGGAACAGCCCTGGGGCGAACAACTGGCAGCCCCATGACAAACGAGCAGGTGAATCGGAGGCTAATGAGGATGAAAGTATGGCAACGTCTAGTTTGTTAACGCCCATTGACTAATGCCTCAATTCAGTGAAACTACTCTGTAGTAAGTGGTTTAAAGATTGTAGCCAAAATGTTTGAATTACAATATAATGTAATATTAAAGTAGTCTTTCTTAATATACTCAATCAGAGGAAATGTTTTAAAAAGAATTATAACTTGAAGCATAAAACTATTAATCCTAGAATGCTGTACAGATCATCTAGGATATATTACAGTGAGAAAAGAAGAAAATAAAACAAGTGCCAAAATAACTCCTTTGGAAGGAGCCTCTGATCAGCAGAGAGTTTGAACATGTGAGTGGGTTTTTTGAAAGAGACTACGTTGGTAAATACTCGGTTTCCAGAGGCAGTCATTGAGTGATGGCCACTTAACTTTATTGTAATCTTTGAAAAGCTTTATTTTTTTTTCTTTGGGTTATAATTCTATTTATAAAAATGCATTTTATTGGTCTAGGATGACAGCTTGAATTTTGGTCATTTCAGTTCCCAAGTTAGGGTACAAAGCATGTTTAGATGCTTTTTACTCTTTCTGGTAAGAATTGTTGTTTGGTTTTTGTGCCAAAGTAATTGATATGCATCATGAAATGCTTGTAAAGTCCTTTGTTTTAACTGTATTTACTCTGTTGGTTAAAGAATGTCCTACCTGTCCAAAAAGCAGCTGCTCGAACTCTGTGTGTATACTTACGCTACAATCGCAAACAAGAACAGAGGCATGAAGTCATTCAGAAGCTGATTGAACGTAAGTAGTAACTTCCTTTTTGATTAATCTAAGAATAGCAAGGTAATTTTAGTGAATGAAAAGGAGATTGTGCATAGAGTTACACTAGATAGCTTTGTCATCTTTGAAGTGACAGTCAGAAGACATATGGGATCAAATTCATCCATGGTGTAACATAATTTCACTGTGGTTTCACCAATACTGAATTTGACCCACACTATACTCAGGCAGAATATGTTGTGAATCTGTGGGAAATGTGTGAATGTGTGATGCATTTTTGCAGAGTGCTCAGCAAAGTGTGTATGCTGAAAATTCGGAATATGCACAAAGATCCTGTAAACCCCATTGCTGTGATCCAGTATTTTTAGCAGAAGGCGCTGCATTATACAACCAGAAATGCTCTCAAAAAGTAGAATGCCAGCGGCTAAAATAAAAGTGCTGAATTATAAATTTTCTCAAAAATGAATAATTTATAGAGGATTTAAATAATTAAAAAATAGCTGACTTTCTGGTCTGTGCTTGTAAGTCCCCCCTCGCCCCCCCCCCCCCAATAGTACAGAAAGCATAGAGGGCCCTTGCTGATCAGCATTAATGTTCATATTTTTCTTCTTAAAGTTACCTGGTGGTAGATGGCCTGGAATATACATCGGGTTCTATCCCATACATCTGCTTTGTCAGCTGCAAGTGCTGATGTCCCACTGGGTTAAAGAAACAGAGAGTGGATTGGAGATGTGGAGGGGTTGCAGTTGTGTGCACTCCATTACAAACTGTAGAATCACTCTCTCAGCTTACTTTTAATGGACTCACCCTGTAATAGTAACTTGTGAAATGTGACCTGTCCAGTATTCCTTGTTGGGTTTTCCTTTCCAGAACTGGGCCAAGGAAAAAGTTACTGGAACCGACTTCGTTTTTTAGACACCTGTGAATTTATAATGGAACTCTTCTCTAAATCATTCTTCTGCGAATACTTCTTTTTACAGGTGCTTGAGCTTACCCATGATCCAGTAGCAAATGTGAGGTACTGTACCAATTCTAAGAAATTCTATATGAAAAAAACTGTTCATTTAATTCTGTACATTTGTTTGATTTAATTCAGATTTCTTAGGTCTGAAAAAGCAGGTGGAAGATACTCCTAGGAAAAGGATTATAAAGAATTTTAAAACACCTCTAGTAGCATGATAAAAGAAACCTGGCTTTTTGTAAAGAAAAATTATGTCTGTTTAATCTGCTAGCCTTCTTTAAGCAGGTCAACAAAACTGCAAGTAAAACAGGACAGTAAGATATAATTTGGATATAAGCAAAGACCTTCAAAAGTCTTTAAGGAAAAGCAGCTTGATTTTCTTAATAATAAAACTAATCCTACCATAGGGTTGGAAGGGACCTTAAAGGCCATCTATGTAAACCCCTTCTTCAAGGTAGGCTGCCCTAATATTGCAGGCAGATATTTGTCCAGCCAGTTTTTGAAAAATTCCAAGGAAGGAGATTTGACAGGTTCCTAGACAACCTATGCCATTGCCAATTGTTCTTACAGTTTGGAGTTTTCCCCAATATTTAACCAAAAACTACCTTGCTGCAATTTTTAAGACCCCAACCCAAGGTCCATACGCGTGGACTGAAGGGAAGCTTGTGCACTCACAGCATGCGTGTGTATGGTGCTGCTGCTGGGATCAAACTGCACTATCACCTGAGTCCACCACCGCATCCCTGCCTTGGGGTTGGACTCGGGTGATGGTGAAGCAGATTCAGGTGGCGGCACGAACGAACCCCAGCAGCAACACCATGCACCCACGATGTGTCCCTTTTGGTCCACGTGTGTGGGCCTTGAATTGGGGCCAAAGCCCATATCCTCTTGTTCAAACTTCTGTGTCAGTGGAGAATAACCATTCATCTTTGTGATGACCTTTTAGATTCTTGAGAAATGCTGATATTTGAAAATATTGAAATTAGTGGGATTTCTTCTGTTCATTTCAGTGGGTAAATACTAAGTAGATGTGATAGGGGTGAAATACAGACATGACTGAAACTAGGACAGAAAAGGATCAATTTGTTCACCTATGTTCAACGTATACATGTAACCCTTCAGAAACGTCATGACCAACTATGGGGTTGAGTATCATCGGTACGCTGATGATACACATCTTTATCTCTCTTACCCCATACACCCTGCTATCTTGGCCTCAGATGGAAGAATGCCCGAATTACATAACTGATTGGATGAGCTACCTTACGCTCAGTCCGGGGAAAACTGAGGTGATGCTGGTTGGAAGGGGCAGCCGCTGTGAGGATGCCCTCATCTCCCTTGGGTCCTTGAATGTTGACAGGGTTTGGGTGGAGATGGTGGGCTGAGTAAAGAACTTGGTTGTCGTTTTTGACCATACTTAATCTATGAAAGTTCAGTTATGGGACATGGTTTGGAGATGCTCTTTTCAGGTACACAATTTCTGTAAACTATGTCCTTCTATTATCCCAAGCTGACTTTGCCACAGTGTCCATGATCTGGTGACCATGAGGCTTGATCATTGACATTCTCTATACTGTGGGTTTCCAATGGTGCTTTTTTGTTCCTTGCAGGTTGTTCAGACTGCAGCAGTGTGGTTACTTACTGGTTTGGGCAGCCATGATCATATTATGCCTGCCCTGCGTTCTTGGCATTGCCTGCCTTTGAGCGACGGACTGAGTTTAAGATTGCGTTGTTGGTTTTTAGGGCCCTTGATGGTATCGGCCCTGGCTATATTTGAAACCTGCTCCTAGAGCTATTGATTATCTGCACTCAGAAACCACCCACTGTATGGAGATCTTGCCATTGCACTTTAAGTCACAGGTGATCGGGCCTTTGCTATGGTAGGCCCCTCAGTGTGGAACTCCCTCTCTTCCTCCAGATGTCCATCTCAGCGACTCCCTCCTTACTTTTAAAAAGCACCTGAAGGACTTACTTGTTCTCCGGGTGATTTTAGGATCCACTTCTGATTCCGGATGTGTCATCTTCTCCCTCTTTACCTTCCCCTTTTAAATTTTTTTTAAATGGACTTGTATTTTATATGGATGAGGAGGAATGCATAATGAAACTGTAACATACAATTTTAAAAGTCAGTGGCCCATGATTCATAGAGTAGATGATTGTTGTGATCATCTAGTCTGGCCTCCAGAGTAGATAAACATAGGCCATAGAAATAAATCCAGCTGTAGCAAGCAGATTACATTACGTTTGTCTAAAGCAGAGTTTTTGAAAGGGTGCCTAGTCTTGATCTGAAGATGGCAGGTGATGGAGAATCCGCTTCTTCCTTGTACACTCTGTTCCAATGACTAGTTTTTAAACCCACTGGTTTTTAAAGGGTCTTATTTCTAATCTCAAAGTTTACACCTTTAATATGTAGCCATTGGGTGTTTTATATCTTCCTCTACTGGATTAAATAGCCCTGTAGCAGGATGTGGCCATGCTCAGTGAATCATTGCAAACTCCATCCAAAAATTACTCGGCACAGCCGGGGTTTCTGAGTGCTCTTTATTTACAGTGCTCCATCACCAAAAAGAGGATTTCCAGACAGGTATCTTTAGTGGCAAGCCTCTCACATGGCTCCCAGCCAACTCCAGCAAGTTGCTCCCCTGGCCAGAAAGACCTAGAACAGGCCTGCGCACAAGAGGGCTGAGTTGGACTTCTATCTCCTCAAACCCAGCAGCAGGCTCTCCATCTCTCTCTCTCCCTGCCAGGGCCTAACCCAGAGTGCACCCTCTTGCTCTTTATCCCTGGGCTTCCTTTTGGGTGACCATGCCCCTTCCAGTCCCCAACAGCTCTCACCTGGACCAATTTCTATCTCCCAGCACATTAACTTTTTGCTGTCTGGTCTCCAGATTCCTTGTGGCAGTGGGCTGGCCAGCTGTGGGTCTAGTTTCACTAGGACTTACCCACAGCTCCCTGCCACAAGTTTCTAGGACAGAGATTACCAAACTCTGGGTTGGGACCTCATGTAGGGTTATACCATCTGTGAATGAGGTTGTGATTCCAATTTGATATGCAATACACTTGACACTGTCTTAGGCCACTTGCCCACATTACAGAGAGATGGTGGGGAAACTCATGGCGGACTCCCAAACTCACGAGTAGCTCCGAACGTGGGCGTGGGGGTAAAAGCATCATCAGGTTTGTCCCACGGTGATTTCTCTGATGCGCCTGATGACACACAATCCTCTCATGTCCACGTTCAGAGCTACTTGTGAATTTGGCCACTGGGAGTTTCCTTGACGTAGCTCTTAAAGTGGGCAAGTGGTATTAGTTGCTCTCTAGAGTCATGGGGTTATATTTCTCTCCAAATGAAGTCACACAGGCACAGTTGGGAATCACTGCCTTAAGAACCTAGTAGTTTTTCTCTGGAAAGGTACTTACTTAATTTCATTTATTTCATTTTTACCTCGCCCCTCTCACCTGACAGTGACTCGAGGTGGCTTACAATACAGTATTAAAACATATCAAAAATATTATAAAACATAAGGATAGTAATAATAACAATAACAACAATAAAAACATCATCAACTTAATCATACAAAAACAAACTCAATCTGTGCCTAACACAAAACACCCATTCTTAACCCAACCCCCTTCCCCAAACACCTGACAGAAGAGCCAGGTTTTACATTGCCGGTGGAACACCAGGAGATGTGGGCTGAGACGAATCCACACTGGGAGTGCATTCCACAGTGATGGAGTGGCCACCAAGTACACCCTCCCATCCGTCCAGACCTGGCAGTAATGCGGGGCCTCCCGGAGATGCCTCCAGACAACCATGGGCCACCCAGGGAGTGAGGCGGTCCCTCAGGTAAGTGGGACCCAGGCCCTGTAGGGCTTTAAAGGTCAATACCAGCACTTTGAATCGGGCCTGGAAGACAATTGGCAGCCAGTGCAACGCCTGGAAGCACTGGTTTAGTGTGTTCCCGGCAGCCCGTCACAGATAACAGGCGGGTCTGCACTAGCTGCGCTTTTCTGACTTATCACCAAAGGCAGCTAAAGGTAGAGCACGTTACAGTAGTCCAACCTTGAGGTGATGAATGCATGGATGATAGTGGCGAGATCTGAGTCGGAGACATATGGGTGGCGCCTCCTCACCAGATGTAGTTGGCGGAAGGCACCCCTGGCCAAAGCTGACACCTGCAAATCCAAGCGCAACTGTGGCTCCAGGAGCACTCCCATACTCCACTAAGATGGAACCAATGGAGGGCAATCACTCAATAATGGGGGTGATCCCCTCCCCCAGATCACCGACCCCGCCCATTAACATCACCTCTATCTTGTCAATATTAAGTTTCAGTCGACTTGAACTCATCCGTTCCCCCACAGCAGCCAAGCATCGGGAAAGCAACGAGACCGCAGGGCACAGTTATCAACCACCTCTTCTTGAGAAGCTAAACAGATTGAGTGGTTCTCCCTGCAGAATACACTTTCCTGTTTTCAGTTCATCCCTCTAGTTCTTCTCTGCAACCTGCCCAATTTTTCCTTTTAAAAAATATGGACTTAAGAACCAGACACAGAATTCAGTAGCAATCTTACCAATGCTGAATTCTAGGATAAAAACATTTCCCCTGTTAATGCCTCCGTTAATACATTCAAGACTCTCATCAACCTTTTTTTTATTAGAGTATAGAACTTGGGGTTTGTATTCTGTTGCTTATTCACAATGACCCCCAAATCCTTGTCAGACTGCTTTCCAAGATAAATCTCCCATTTTGTAGGCATGCCTAAATATCTGTCCTTGTATTTTGGGTCTAGAGTGTGTGTTTGCTGTGTTAGTCCAAAATGTAAGAGAGATGGACCAAAGGAGGTTAGACGATACCTTTTATTGGATGAACTTCTGTTGGTGAGCGTGTGCGAGCTTCCAGCCGCACAGGGCCCTTCCTCAGGCATGTCTGAGGCAGGGCCCAGTGTAGCTCAAGAACTTGCATATTTGTTTCAACAGTAGTTGGCCTAATAAAAGATATCATCTAAATTTCCAAGATACAGTCTCCATTTTGTAGGTATGACCTACATTGTAAGTCTGACTGCCTCTGTCTTTTGCATTTTGAATGGGCACAGTCTACCAGATGATCAGACTGCTCCATATAACTGCCCTGTCTTTGTCATCCTCAGATTTTATCAGCTGATTTTATGCCTTCCTCCTGAGCTTTGGAGAACTTTGGTTCCCTTATTAATCCTTGCAGGACCCCACCTAGAAACACCCTTAATTGATTGTTTCCCATTTACTTATTTTCTGAAATGGATCAGTCAGATGGTTAATCCATTTAACCAGGGATATTAAACTCATTAAATAAATAAATAAATAATAAATAATTTAACCTGTGTTTTATTGTAGAGTACTATTTTTAAAAAATTAACAAATAATCAGAACATCATGCTGTACTAAGCCACACATCCCATTTTCCATAGAAGCCTATTCTTCGTCATTTATTCTGTTTCTTTCCTTAGAAATTCTTGTCAATTGAGTCCTATATTGCCCCTTACATTGCTTTGCACATAGATTAATGTCTGGCTAATCAATCTAGCATGCCCTAGTTCATCCCACTTCCCCATTTAAAATATGGGAATATTATTGGCATATATCAGAGAGACCGCCTGTCCTACTATGTTCCGTTGCAGCCCCTATGGTCAGCCGGGGGTATCCTCTTGCATCTGCCATCTGCTGCCTTTGTCTGTGGGATGGGGTGCGCAGTTCTGCTGCATCAGTTCTGTGAAACTCCCTTTCCCAGGAGGTTCGTTTAAGTCCTAGCCTGGGTATCTTCCAAAGGTGGTACAAGACTTTCTTATTTGAAAAAGCATTTGGAGGGTGAGGATAAATAGGGGTTGTTTTGTAGTTTTGGGTGGGACTGGAGGGAGGGGTTTTTTTTGGGTGTGTATATTATGTTTTCTGATTATCTTACTTTGTACGCCACCCTGAGCCTCTGAGGGAAGGGTGAGATAAATAATACATAAATAAATAAATTGGCGTTCTCACATTTTTCTGGAATTTCTCTAGTATTTCAGGTTCCAATGTTCCATAATAGGATTGTTGTTTAATGTGTTTATTACTGATTTTTAAAACAGATGAAGGCTAAAAATGCAAAATTTGTGGCTGACAAAATTGTTTAGTTTTATTCAGGACTAAAAAACACAGTAAGGAACTGGAACTGTAGGGGGAGTTACTGAATCTAAGTGGGAGCATGATGGCAGATCACTGTAGAGGTGCTCTCGCGTCTCTATAGTTGAAGGCGAGCAGCACTTTGCGCTTTAAGTAATGAGCATTCTAATGTTTGGGATTTAGCCATGCTTTGTCCCATCGTTGTAGTTTTTGACATGGAGGATCCCTTGGGTACCGGGGTTAAATCTGTCCACTTTTGGTGTCAATCAGTTGAAAAACAAAGAAGTTATAGCAGTTTGTTTAGTGGTGGGAGGGAGTTCATTTTTTCACATTTTGATGACTTTTATATTGGACGGGTTTCCGGTTTATTCTTGCGTTTGAACTGTCTGGCGACATGTTGGAAAATGTATCTTTGTGGTCCAATGTCTACTTTTGTTTGTTTTAGATGCATTTGGTGCTTGGTTTTTTGGGGGGCAGGGCTGGTGAAAAATACATTTTAGTTTGTGAGTACGACGTTGAGGAGGAAAAGTCACCCAGCGTTCTATCCAGTTCCTCAGAAGCTGCCTTGAACTGATGAATGGCAGGAGCGTGGCAGAGCCAGTTTTCAGTTGCCTCCAGAGCATAAAAATAGGGAGCTATCATTCTGCTTAGGCTCAGCAGATAACCTAGAGAGGATTTAAACAAACCCCCAGGGTTAAAAGGGGGCTCAAAGTGATAAGAAAGGGGATGAGCAGATCAGCAGCAGGGCAGATCACCCTCGGGGAAGTGGGGAAGAGTGAGGCTTTCCCCAGCAGCTGCCCTGGGGAAATTACCCAGCACCCACTTGTATCCTGCCAGCTGGAGGTGAACCTGAGAGTGATCTGCACTGCTGATGCTCAGCTCGACAGAGGGGAATAGCAGATCCAGGGCTTCCCCACCCTTTCTCTCCTCTGATCCAGGCACCGTACTTGAGTAGAACCGAGAGCTCCAAGGCTTCCTGGTTCCTCTGAGACCCTTGCACCTGGCGGCTAAATATTATTGCATTGTCTTGGAAACCCCAGAGATTGTGTTACACTCAGGTGAATAGCAAGGGAAAACAGGGACAGCTTGCTGGGGTTGCTGGCATGCAAAAAAAGCCCCATGCTCTCCCTCTGTACCAGCTTTTCGTTTCAGCTGCAAAACTTGAAGGGAACAAACACTTAAAAAAGATTACAACCCTGATGGGGGCCATTAGGCTCTGGGAGGGAGGAGGATGTAGCCCCCAAAAGTGATCTCTAGGTTCTTGACACCATGGATCTAATGCAGCTGCTTAAGGAGCTCGCCACTCTCCTATGACAGCCTTTTAGCTGCATAGAGGAGGCTGGGCTGAAGGGGGGAGGGGGTGCTCTATACTACCAGTGCTAGTATACTACTTAAATCCTAAAGCACTCTGATACACTTAATCAGTCTACCAGTATACGTCTAGCAGTGCTAGTATACCAGCACTCTGATATACACAATGTTATACTAAATCATCCTATAATCTTTTCTTGCACTGCTGTGGACACACACCCTCTTTTGGAGAAATTTGAATCATTGCCTTTTCTTCAACTTGCCCAAAGGGGTTACTCTGCACAACATTACAATGCGGCAGCAGAGAAAAAAACCCAGAAGATTGCATTTTCTGAAGAGCACTACAATACCAGTGAAACCAGAAATCAAATTCATTGCACGAGCAAAAAACAAAGGAAATTTACCAACACAAAACCTCCAGTTTAAGTGAAACTTCAGCTCGCACAAATTTCCAAACCCCAAAAAACTACCATTGCAATGTATACGCCTGTCCAAAACCACCTCCTAATCCAAGCCCAGGGGGGGTAAACATCCGTTTCCAAACCAAAAAACCTGCAGCAAAACATAAAAGAACGATTGTACCAAAACCCCAAAAGCATGGAAATGGGAGATTAAGGCTTACCACACAACTAGAACTTCATGATAACCGCTGTGAGCTGGAAACACAACAGACAACATGAATGCCAAACAAACAATCACACATGACCCCATTCAAAACTCACCTAGTGTTCCCTGACAAAACACGTTTGATCTAGGCACTATTAAGTGCATCAGTATTCTCTCTTGACATACAGCAAGAGAGAAGAAGCTTAGGAGACACCCTAACAATAGCTTTGGACAATAGGTCTAACTCCCATCCCCTTATCATGCAAAGCCAGTTTGTAAGGAGCGTAGGGGGAAAACAAAATCAAATGTTTGTACCTTATTAAAACAACATAATGATTGCTGCTCACCACATAATATAATTCACAAATCGACACCAAGCCCTAAATGTGCTGCTCAATAAATGCATTATTTGGGGTACACAGAGGACCTGCGGCAGATGAAGCGGAAAGGATGGCAGTAGAAGTGACGGTGGCGTCGTTCTTGCACTGAAGCTCACCGATTGCAATGTAGAGTCAGTTTACATACCTATGTTGTGGTTGTGTGGGCAACAAAGAAGCAATTCTTTGCTGCTCTCATGGCATCCGCCAAGTCACATCAAGTTGAGATTTTCCGGGTGGTGTGGAGGCTGGTCAGTCCAGTCTCCCTCTTCCTGGAACTGGAATCTTCCAGTGCTCACTGTGATTTGTTTGCTGACTTTTTTGTGGATAAAATTGCTCAAATTCATCACGACTTCCGACGCCACTCTTATGGCAGTAGGAGAACCAAAGATAATTGAAGTCCTGTTTTATGGGATCAGTTTCGATGGGTGTCATTCTTCAATGCAGAGGATGTCCTGGGGGCTGTCAGAGCCACCTATTGTGAACTGGACCCTTGCCTGTCCTGGCTGGTGAAGGCCAGCTGGGAGATGTTGGGGATGTTGCTGGCTGAGTGCCGGGCTGCCTCGAGGTGGTGGTGTGGCCTCCGCTCAAAAAGGCATCATTGGCTGTGGACTCCCTGGCCAGCTATCGGCCAGTCTCTAACTTTCCCTTTTTAGGGAAGGTTATTGAGCGGGTAGTGGCCTGACAGCTTATGGGGCATCTGGATCAGATCAGCTTCCTAGATCCCTCACAGTCTGGCTTTTGTCCGGGTTATGGCACTGAGACTGTACTTTTGGCCTTGGTCGACAACCTCTACCATGAGCTGGACCAGGGTCGTTTGACCCTGTTGATCCTATTGGATCTCTCGGCTGCATTTGATACCATTGACCATGAGTTGTTGATTACTCGGTTGTGGAACCAAGCCGGGGTGGGTGGAACTATTCTTGAATGGTTCCGTTCCTTCCTGGCTGGGAGAACTCAATGTGTGGTGCTGGGTGACTGTTCATCTTCTCCCCAGGACCTCATGTGTGAAGTCTCACAAGACTCTATTTTGTCCCCTCTCCTGTTCAACGTGTACATGCAGCATTTGGGTAAGGTTGTTAGAGGGTTCAGGGTGTGGTGTCATCATCAATATGCTGATGACACGCAACTGTATCTCTCTTGTTCAACTGACCCAGGCCCGGCAGTCTTGGTGCTTACCCATTGTCTGGATGCTGTGGGGGATTGGATGAGGGCAAGCCGCCTGAAGCTGAATCCTGACAAGATGGAGGTGATGCTGGTGGGAGGAGCTGAGGGAGTGGTGGCATCCATCATCAATGGGGTCCGTCCTCCATTGGTTCCTCAGGTTCATAGTCTGGGGGTGCTCCTGGACCCACAGCTCCGCCTGGATGTCCAGGTGACGGCTGTGGTGAAGGGTGCATTTCGCCAATTACAACTGGTGCGATGGCTTAGGCCTTACGTCTCAGACTCGAAACTTGCCACCATCATCCATGCTTTTATCACTTCAAGACTAAACTACTGCAACACGCTCTATGTGGGGCTACCCTTGGTGCTGATCTGGAGACTGCAGCTGGCGCAGAATGCAGCAGCCCGTCTCCTTATGGGGATGGGTTGCCATGAGCACATTACACCAGTGCTCCGTCTGTGCGCTGGCTGCTGATAGTCTTCCGGTCCTGATTTAAAGTGTTGGTTTTGACCTATAAAGTCCTAAACGACCTGGGCCCTGCCTATTTGCAGGATCGCCTTGTACTCTGGGTTTTTGATTGACCCCTGAGGTTGGCTGGGAGCACCCTCCTCAGGGTCCCCCAGGTATCCCGGGTGGCTACTATGAGGAGGGCGTTCTCAGTGGCCGCACTGTGGTTGTGGAATTCCTTCCTGACGGAGGTCCGCCTGTCCCCAAACATCCCTTCTTTCTGAAGACAATGTAAGACATGGCTGTTCTGCCAGGCTTTTGGTGAGGGTTGGGTGTGGTGGGGATGGTTTTATGGTTTGTTGTAGGTTTTAGTGCTGTTTCTTAGTGTTGTAGTATATTGTTTTTAAGATGTTGTGAGCTGCTCTGAGCTGCTGTGCCAGGAGGTGGTGGCAAATAAATCAAATAAATAAATATATTATCTTCTGAAATACAGCAAGAGAAAAGATTAGAAGACGTCCTAACAATAGCTTTGTGATTTGTCCCGCATGAAATAGTCTTTCCGGAAAGAGAATAGGTCTAACTCCTATCCCCTTATCGTGTAAACCCAGTTTGTAACAGAGGTGGAGGAGAAAACAAAATCAAATATATCTACCTCATTAAAACAATATAACAATGATTGCTGCTCACCACATAATATCATGATTCGCAAAGCAACACCAAGGTACACTACCATGGAAAGAACACAATGACAACACAGCATATAAGGTGGTTTTGGATGGGAGTACACAGGGGCGGGTGGTGGGTTTTGAGATTGGAGGAGTAGTAAGGCTGGCCAGCCTGCCAGTGGCAAAACAGCCGGCGAGCCTAGGGGCAGAGCCTAGTCTAGGGGCGGAGCCAGGGAAATGGTAGGCCACCATTTCAAGCAAGCTAGGCCCCTGCAGACCACCATTCCTAGCACCCACAGCACCAAATACCTGTCCATGCTCAGAGCAGGCCTGTTTTTAACAGTTTGCCTCCTTTTGGGACACCATTTCAAGCAAGCTAGGCCCCTGCAGACCACCATTCCTAGCACCCACACCACCAAATGCCTGTCCATCCACACAGCAGGGAGCAGGCCACCCCCAGCCCCATTGCTAAGTCTCAGCCACTCCCTGTGTCCCACTCCCCCCACTTAGGGTTGCCATAGATGCAAATTTTTAGAAGGCACTTTTGAGATATACAGGTTGCAGGGCTGCATTGGTTCCAATGCAGCCCTGCAACCTGCATATCTCATAAATGCCCTCTAAAGGCTCGACTACTGCAACGCGCTCTACGTGGGGCTTCCCTTGTTCTTGGCCCGGAGGCTGCAGCTGGTGCAGAATGCGGCGGCTCGTCTTCTTACGGGGACGGGTCGCCGGGAGCACATTACACCGGTGCTCCGAGCGCTGCACTGGCTGCCGATAGTGTGCCGGGCCAAGTTCAAGGTCCTAGTGATGATCTA
>QEPC01001476.1:633289-663815 GCA_003113815.1 Sphenodon punctatus | reverse complement strand
CATCTTCATGAATGTTAGACCCCTTGTCTCTCCCTCTGTTCCCCTTCCTAAGTCTCTCCCCCAGCTCCTGTCTCTCAGATTGTAAGCCCTAGGGGCAGGGACCATGTCTATTTCATTACTTTGTAAAGTGCCAGGTACACTGCTGGCGCTATATAAATGTTTGTTAATAATAATAATAATAATAATAATAATAGTAGTGAATTGATCCTGGAAGGATTGAAAAAGATTCAGCAGCCAGATGGACCAGCAGCAAACTCATTCTACAAGAACCAACTGAGTCAGACTCACATAAGGAGAGATAAAATGGTGCCTGGAATCACCTCTTTGTATATGCTCTCTCGGTCTCTGCAACAGCCCCCACCCTCTCACCCCACGTGAAAAGTCCAGAGACACTGCTGTGAAGAAATTTAAAAGTCAACAACACAGTCACACACGCACTCTCCCCCACCCCCCAGTTCAACTGGCCAATCACATCACAAGACATACACACATGCTCCCCCAGTCCACCACCCCTCCCCCCCAGGCGCCAAGCGCTATAGCCCCAATTACATACTGTGATTCTGGTTTTCTATCCATAGGCTTCAATGAAAGCCTGCCCCCAGGCAAGACTGGCATGCATTGCCAGTTCTGTGAATGCGTGCTGGACGGCTTCCGTAGGCACCCAGTGCGCGTTCTTTAAAATTTTGCCCTTGCAGGGCTCCGTCTAGGCTGTTGTGTAGCCTGGGCTTGGCTGCTCGTGTTCATTGGTGGTTCAGTGGCAGCACTGTTGTCATTGGTGGTTCAGTGCCCTCTGCTCCCCTGAGGCCCCCTCCCTCCCCTTGCCTCACGCAACCTCCACCTGTCCCAATTGGCACTGAAATGGTGATTGCGCATGTGCAGAGCAAAGCAATGTGCTTGCGCATGCGCAGTCATCAACCCGAAAGTTCGGAGCCCCGACGCGGCTGACACAGCCGCGCTGGGGCTCTGAACTCCACAGCCGCTGCGCTGCTGCCGCTCGGCTCAGCTGCCGCATGACTGACTGGACCAGAGTGGACTGTCAGGGCGCGGAGGCCAGTAGGGCACTGCCCCAGGCACCCTGGGGCTGCGGCCACCACTGAGAGTACACATTGTAATGGTGGGCTTTTGGGTTTGGAAAATTGTGCGAGCCTTAACTGTTCATTTAAACTGGACTGGAGGCTTTGTGTTGGTAAATAATATTATAGTTGGTCAATTTAGAACTGCGAATTAGAAAATGCTTTGTACACAATATCTGAAAAGCCTTTATAACTCATTTTCATGGAGTTACCTTGGAGGATTCATGCTGGTACAAGACAAAATATTTAAAATGGTAAATATTGAGTTCAAAGACATTCCTAATCATTTGAAAATGTTCAGTGTTATAACAACAGTTGTCATATGTTGTACTTTGTTATTACATAACCCTGCCTCCTTCAACATGTTACCAGCTCAGTATGAGTGTCTGTAAAACCATTAGGGGTCAGAAATGCAATCACATTTAATTATCCCATCAGGAATTTTCCTGAGTTCTGTTATGTTCAGTGCTTTTCTGTTGGCACTCCTCTTTATCTTTATTCCCTGTGTTTATATTTTTATATATTCAATATTAATTCCCATTCCTTAATATTTTTTACCCACTATTCTAGAGTCTATTTCATGTTGTCTTCAGGCTAGGAGAGTTCAGACTGATTCAGCCAGAAGCATTTTTGCTGAATAGCACAGAGCACTACCTCTTACCTAGACTGCTTTCCACCCTGCTTAATTGCAAGCAGGACTAAAATTACCTTTGGGAAGTTCAGGAGTCTTGGACACTTATATTTGGCCAACAGGATGATTTCATAATTTACAAATGAGTGTTTTGCACTGTTAGGCTTTCTTTTTGTTTTATTATTATTATTATTATTATTATTATTATTATTATTACTAATAATAATTTCTACTACTCAGTCCTCTGTATCCCCACAACAGCTTATAAAAATGAAGTGATATTGTTAAATGATAGACTACAAAACAAATATGAGATGTAGGATCTAATTGATGACCGTTTTTCTGTTGCTGTGGAACCAAATCTTTCTTCACTGCATCAGAAATGAAAGCAATTATTCCTTTTTTCATAGAATGAAACTTTGCTACTTGTTGCCAAAAGTGAAATCTACTCTCAAGGTTCCAACAGATAAACATTTACTTCAGCAGTTAGAACTGTGTATAAGAAAACTTCTCTGTGAAGAAAAAGACAAAGATGTCCTGAACATTGTTAAAAAAGTAAGCATTATTTTTCAGCTCACATTTATTTCTAAATTTTCTATTGTCTTTACTGGAAACTAAAGTGACAGGTTTCATGGCTTTAAGTATTTCATGTTAAAGGTTCCCATTTATTCTTACTGTAGATTTGAGCAACTAGAGCACGAGAGAATTTTAGTCAGATTGAACAGTATTACAGCCTGTTAAATTGAGGCCAAAAAGGGGTGCAGCCACACGAGTTGCCTTGGACAGGCTACCATGCCTTGGGCAGCCTTAATCCACTCTGGGCAGCTGTACCACACGTGGAACACCTCCTTAGAAAAAGGACAAGGATGCTCCGTGTCTCATCCTTAACCAAAATGGGATAGGCTGTCCAAAGCGTGGTAGCCCGTGTTCCTGGGCCCCTTCTGCCCTACCATGTGGCAAGCTCCATGGTGAGGCTCTGAGTGGTGGGCTCTTTCACCTGTTGCACCTGACTGTGTCATGGCCAGGGGATGGATTGAAGGGAGGTTGGGCAGGGCGGGGTGCCCACTCATGTGGCCGGTGCCTCAGCCTGCCCTGACTGGTGGGAAATCTGACAGTGTCCTGCCTGGCCGGCTGCCTTGTAGGGGGTGGGGATGACCATCTGTCCAGCTCCCTACAGTGTGGCAGCTCTGCTTACCTGCCATGCGGCCACACGGATCGAGCCCTCTGCAGTTCTCGTGGCTGCACCCAAAATGTTCTTTGCCTCTTAAAATAGACTTACTTAGGGATTTCTTGGTAATGACTGTTCCAAAGGTACCAGCATGCAGAGAGGTATGGGAATAAATGTTCATCTTTTTAAAATGAACAAGAATCACTGACAAATGTTTTAGAACTCTGTTCCTATTTTTACAATATGTAGGTGGAGGTTCATAACACTTCTGAAATACTGTAACAAAACCATTTGTATTGTGTGCAGTAGTAATAAGATATGTTGTCATAGAGCTAGATTTTGCCTAACCTTAATGCAGCCGCAAAGGGAAATAATGAGGAACAAAGACTCAACTTTGTGTGGCCATTTAAAACTGTCTGGATGGCAGCTCCAGACTGCATATTACATGCTCCTTCTGGGAGCAAGTGGTCAGGAGTTAGCTGGAGCCATCCATGTCTTTCCCACTTTGCATATAGCTACCAAGTCTAATCTAGTGAATATGTTACAGCCAAGAAAAGAAGTGGTAGTTGCAAATTATTCCAACTCTACCCCACTAAAAAGGGAAACTGATATGGCATATACCTTATGTCACAGAAGATGATGCATATTGAGCAGTTAAAACCTTTCTTTGTTGAAATATTCATCTTAGGCCCTTTGATTTCAGCATGTCTATGCATGTATGCTTTAGGGCCTTGGTGGGACTCAATGAAAAAAGAGACTTGTGAGGATCATGTAATATCAGGCTTTAAAAGTTATTTTTCTTTCTGAATTCATGGCACAACACAGAGCTTATTTGCGTTCTTGCTTTAAACCTAAAACATTACTTAAGATACTGATAAGACAATAAATTCCAGTAAAACTTTTCTCCCTTGACAGGCTACCTTTTAAAATAAGAATCTGATGTAAAGTTCATGACTTTGAGTAATCATTTAAAAAAAAATATTTAACCTTTTTTATAGACTGTGTTAGAGTTGGACAGAATGGAAATCTCTATGGATGCCGTAAGTATCTGCTAACCTTAAAATGGAAAGAGAGAGTTGAAAACATTTGGCGTGGTATTTGACTTTGTTTTATTGCTATATTTTAACCTTCAAACAGTTTCAGAAAAGGTTTTATGAAAATGATTTGCTGGATCAGGAAAAGGAGAGAGAAGAGCACCTTCTTTTGGAAATGGTAGGTTTCTATGACAGTCCAGTTTTCTTCCAATACTTAATCATTGTAGGGTAGTTATCTTTTCAGCTACCTGTTCTGTTAGTATTTTCCCTTTTTTGCACCGATCCAAGGTCCACATGCATGCCTTTAGTGTGCACGTGGACCAGAAGTGTAAGTGCACACGCACACATAGTGCACATGCTCAGGAAGAGCTGGGGAGAGCACCCTGCCTACTGACCCCGTTTCCACCATGGCAGCTACCGCAGCCCTGCTTCTACCCCTTTCAGTTGTGGCGCTGCCAGGAGGCAGAGGTCTTTCCTCAGGCTACCCTGTACGTGTGCGCTATGTGCATGCGTAATTACAGGGTGTAAACAAATGAGATAATAGCTCACACCAGGTGGGTGTTCACCTGCCCTTTTATTACGTGTTCACCCCCACTGGGTGCAGGACCAAAAACCACCAGACCTCCAGCCCCCACTCATGGGTGTGGTTTTGGAGAATGTGGAGCCCCATTGTGCAGCTAAAGGTGGGTTAATGTGAACCCACGTGTCCATCTCCTATCACTTAGGTTGCAGGCAGCACCTCTGCACATCCAGGGTCCAACAACACCATCCTAGAGTGTCTGAGAAGTGACTGCTTCCTGCTGCTTTCTCTTCTCTGTTTCTCACACTGTCGGCTGCCCGTTTATTAGTCTGAACACGCAAACGTGAGTGTGCTGAGTGAGGGCTGTACAGACCGAACCTGGACTGCAGTGGACTAATGTCTCATTAGTTAACACCCACGGTTTTGGTCTGTGTGTGTGCACCAGAGACCTTGGATCAGAGCTTAAGATTGTTAAGCTGTAAATTGTCTCTGAGCAGAGTACAGTGCTTAGATGTTGTTGATAAGCACTAGGTAAATATCTAAAAAGCTAACTAGATTGTTGAGAGATGATTTTAGAGGGTGAGTGAACTGGAAATTATGGTTTCATATTTAAGGCTGGTTCTAAAGTAAAGGGTGAACTTCATTTCTACTTAAAGCAGAATTAAAATGCTTCAAATATAAATGTTCTCCCTGCCTATTACCTAAATTATACAGTGTCAGTGAGGAGGACAAATGTATATTTCTAGAGCAATTTCACACTTGAAAGACCCTAGCTTAAAAAACCCTAAGAGACCTAAAAATACTGCTTTCTGAAATTTTGCAAGAGAACTTCATGATTTGGGACCTCTGTAACTTAATGTTGTGAACACTTAGACACTTCAGATTTCACCCACAGCTTCAGTATGTAAAGAAGCTTATCTGAGATTATGTTTTTGTGACAATGCAGCTTGTACCTCTGCTGTAGGCTTCCCCTTCAGAAAAAACGAACTGAGGCTAGTGACAGCTGCATGTGAGCTAGGGTGTGTCTGCGCGGTTTGAATGGAGCAGAAGGAGCTAACGGCTGCACGGGCAGCTCAGTGCTTCAAAGGAAGGCAGAAAAAAGTTCATGTTTCCTTTCTGGTTTATGGACTTGCTGTGGTATGCTGGTGAGGACACATGCACACACGCTCCAGTGCTACAAGCCAAAACCCTGCTGCAGGAATCCCTTATGTAGAACCTAGCACCTCTAGTTCCATGCTCTCTAAGCTGAACCACTCGTTTGATTGCTGATCCCTATTTTGTCTGATTTGCGAGATGGTAGAGACCTGACTGACTTTGTAGGAAGAATGCCTGCTTTGATTAATCTGAAACTGCTTCATTTGAGTTAATGAAGTTCATTGAGTAGCTCTGGCCATTCACATCAGTGGAAGGGTGGGCTTACAGCCAGACTTTCCAGAACCTTCTAAGCAGCCGTCTGAATTACGTCCATTTCCCCACCGCTCCCAGTCACGAGGCTCTGCGTGCACACCAAAGAGAGGCTGTTTTTCAAGGGAATTGAGCTGTTCTCCCACTTCAGTTCTTTCTAAAACTGCTGCTCTTCAGAATGAGAGGAACCAAGCTCTTCCTGAGAAATCAAAATTTAAGCTTGGTTAATGGCAATTTGATTTCTTTCTTTCTTTCTTTCTTTCTTTCTTTCTTTCTTTCTTTCTTTCTTTCTTTCTTTCTTTCTTTCAAGACATCTTTAAATGAAGATACAGCATGTTACACACAGCATAGTACACATTGCACATGCTTAATTGCACATTTCCAGAGGAAAAGTTGAATTTTAAACTTCCTGACTGGTCTTTAAATTAAATGTGCACCTCCATGTTGTGTTACGAGAATGGTTGGGATTTGGGGTTTTTATAATCTTTGGTGGATGAAGAGCATTCTCATATCATTCAGAGCTATTTAATCTAAGTCTATACATAACAATGTTACTGGTAGAAGGGATGTCTGAAACTAGCAATCGCTTACTCCAGTCATAACTGATTCCTGTCACTACTCACATATTGTTTAAACCAAGGATATAGGAAACGCAGGTGACACAGCTCAGCTTCACAGTTGGTGGAGTCCTTCAACCAGGTCTTTCTATCAGTGCCACATTCTCAAAAGAGCAGCCCTATGAGTCTTCCAGTATCTCCAGAAGAACTACTTAGCATAGCAGTCAGAGTCCCTTTTCAATGCATCATGCCATGGAGGGAGGAATTGGTTACTTTTGGTGGAATCCATTTTCAGGTAGACATTTCCAGTCCATGTGCAGGCCCAGAGCTGTGTATTGACATTCACTCTTGTTTCGGTTGTAATATGAAAAGCAAGTGGACGATCTCAAAAGAGACAGGCAAGAAAATCATACAGTGGGATTTCTCTACTCCAGCCATAGGTGCTTAGCTACAGGAAAGGAAATCAGTGAGTTTGCAGTTGTGCTTAGACGTGACCCGGATATATAACTTATTGCATCTACATGGGGTTGTATTTATAGCACCTTATCACAGTGGCTGTTTTAACACAATGAGAGGGGTGGAAATTATTTGTAGTTTACTGGGTTGGAGGAGGTTTCTGACCTCTTCAGAATAACAGATTCACATACTTATTAAAAATGTTTCCATAACAGGAGCAATTAGAAAAAGAGAAACAACAAAATGAGGGAAGGCCTGTCATTATGAGTGATAAAATGTTTGAAAAGAAGCGTAAGTGTTTCTGTTCTTCTTCAAGGGGATTTTTGCATGTGTTTGTTTTCAGGGGGAGGGAGAATTATTCATAGACAGTTAATAGTTTTGTTTAGGAAATGCCATGATGGGTGTATTTATTCTTTGCATGGGCCTCTGGCTTCTTTTAATTTCTTATGAGACGGGGGCCCTGATCAAAGGTCTGGGTGCATACATTGCCCATGGGGACCAAACCTGCCACACAGAGGGTGACACGGTGGAAACAGGTGCCAGCACTGTTGGGAGGTGGGGGACTTTGCCTGGGATACCATGCACAAAGCATGTGCATATCACACTCTGTGCATGCACGGAAGGGTCGGTTCGGACCATGTGTGTGCACAGACTTTGGGTCAGGGCCATGGTTATGTATACTAGAAAGCATTATATTAATTTCATTAACAAAGTATATGACATGATTAGTCTGATAGAATCCTTCCTGCTAGGAAGGTGCTAGTAGAAATATCGGTCATGTGACTGAGCTTCTGTAGCTATCGTGTGTAGGTTAGATATCGTTATTACTAATTTTCCAAATACCATAGAGGTGTGTGTAGTGCTTTATCTCTTTATTTTACACAGCAGATACTTACAGTAAACTTTGTTTTAGGTAGAGACAGTAAAATACCATCAGCTCTGGCAAAAAATATACCTATGTCTGTTTCTGGAAATCCTTCAGGTTCTTCAACAAGTAAGAAACCACTCTCTTTAAAAGAATTCTGCAATGTGCAAAAAATCCCCAGGATGCACATAGGAAAGAAGTGCAGTTATGGCTCTTTCACTATTTAAGTATCCTATTATTTATTATTTTTTGGTAGTTCATGATAGAAAACACTAGGCATTATTGGTAGACAATTTTTGAGTATTTGTCCTTCATAAGCTGAAGAGAAATCAACACAATGACAGAAAGAAGATGTAATTAGATGTAATTTTATTGTTATTTTAAGATGAAATTTTATTATTGTTGTTGCTTCTTAAAACAAAAATTCTGCTGCTTATGTGTTTTAGGCAAAGAAGTCAAGAAATCCAAGTTGGTTCGAAGCCAGTCCTTCAGTAGTCAAGCCTTACATCCAAAATATGGCAACATAGACAAATGTCCTAAGTATGTTAGAAGGTTTTGTGTTTTTATTTACACTTCAAATGTCTGTTTAATGGATGACAATCCAATAGTCAAATCCTGGCTATCCCTTGTGGAAACATATATGTATTCCTGAAGAAATTGTGCTTTGTGTACACTCCCAAATGTATGCCTAAATTCTAGCCAGCACCTGCTTAAGTACAAGCCAAGAGAGGCATAATTGCCTTGCAAAGCTACATGTCCATGGGTGTGCAATAATTTGAAAATGCCTATGGCCCCAGTTTAATAAGGTGCTAAAACATGATTCTACAGTGAAGCGCATCTGTAGTCTTATTGAAACTGATGGTGCTTTGCGTGTTTATGTTACTTACATGTTCAATGAAGTATCTTGTTGAATTTTGGCCATATTACATTTCATTTTTAATTTGTTGACTGAATAAAAGGTTTCAGTCAACCAATACCAGTTTACTACAATAGATACCTATGAATGGTGAACACATGTGGTTATGGAACCAATCATCATGACTACCTTATGTTAAAGTGCATCATATTTAATTGAATACATTTTCTGAATAGAGATTGCTACAGGGAAATCGGGTTGAAGGCATATGAAGACATATTCCGTAATGTAGCATAGTTCAGTTCAAAGAAATACATTCTTGTATTCAAAATTTCACCAAAACCTTTTTTTCTTTTACCCCTTCAGCAAAAATTCTGCAACATGATATACTTCTGTATCAGGAGTTGGAAAAGGTTCTATGCTATCATTTACAGGTAAGTAGCAGGTTTGTTGTTGCTGGAGATAGAGGGGGAAGAAAGGGATGGGAGCCATTTGTGCTCACCCCCCAAAAATATCTGGGCCCCATTATTCCTAGTGATGTACAAACGTATACCCATTTTCTTCCCCAAGGAGATAGGGCTGTGCACACAAGAATAAGGGACACATCTATGGTATAGAGCCATGATCTGGACCTTCCTCTTCCTGAGCACACCCACACACCCAACGTCTATGCGGCCTTTGGAGATTGTACTAATTTTCAAAGTGGCCCCTGAGAGAGAGAAGGTTTCCCACCCCTGGTCTAATTTAAGACACAATCAAGGGATATAAGGCAGTTTTTACACAGATGCCCCCCCCCCCCCCCCCCNCCCAGTTTGGTGTACACAGCTAGCGGTGGGTGGGGGGATAGATGTGCACCGGGTGTGCGCCTGTGTAAACACTATGGGCAGTGGGTGTAGGAGGCTCCATGGGTGGAGGTTGGTGTGTGTCTGTTTGCATGGACACACACGCACACCGTGCCAAAACACCAATTCCACTCCCACCACCATCCATGTATTAACAGCCTAAGAGACAACTGACAAGGAACAGCCAGAGAGGATAAGATGAATAGATATAGGGACGTGATTACATATGCTAGCAAAGTGACAGCTACCAAACTGCAAATCAAAATAAGTTTTTCAAAAATGAAAAAATAAGTCTTTTTGGAGGGAAATATTTATTTATTTATTTTTAGAGTTTTGCTACCCCGCCCCTCCTGCCATAGGCAGCTTGGGGCAGCTTCCAATTTGCAAACAAATATTAAAAACAATTTCAATACGACTAAAAGGAGGACAGAAAGAAAAAGAAAAATAACCCCTACCCAACAGCCACCCCCTCACCCATCTCCCCGCCAGGTCGTACAACAGCCAGATCGTACAACTTCACCAAAAGAGGAGAGATCTGGGGCCAAATGGGCCGCCACTGAAAGGGAGTTCCACAGCTGTGGTGCAGCCACCGAGAACGCCCTCCCCTGCGTGGCCCCCCGGAAGACTTGGGGGACCTCAAGCAGGGAGCCCCCAGATGACCGCAGGGGTCGGTCCAGCACCCGGGGAGTGAGGCAGTTCCGCAGATAGGTAGGGCCTAGGCCGTTTAGGGCTTTATAGGCCAAAGCCAACACATTGAATCGGGCCTGGAAAACCACCGGCAGCCAATGCAGAGAGCGGAGCACTGGTGTAATATGCTACCAGCAGCCCAGTCCTCCCTGAAGACGGGCTGCCACATTCTGCACCAGCTGCAGTTTCCAAGCTGTCACCATGGGTAGTCCCACGTAGAGTGCATTACAATAGTCCAATCTGGAGGTGATGAAAGCTTGGATGATGGTGGCCAGGTCAGAGCCTGAGACAAACGGCCAAAGCCGTTGCACCAGCTGTAATTGGTGAAAAGGACTCCTTGCCACAACTTCCACCTGGGCATCCAGGTGGAACTGCGGGTCCAGGAGCATCCCCAGACTTCGAACCTGAGA
The DNA here is from genome assembly GCA_003113815.1 of Sphenodon punctatus. Classification (NCBI taxonomy): domain Eukaryota; kingdom Metazoa; phylum Chordata; class Lepidosauria; order Sphenodontia; family Sphenodontidae; genus Sphenodon; species Sphenodon punctatus. Next base: position 653,312 of record QEPC01001476.1, on the reverse strand, counting down.
TACCAGGGTAGGACGAATCCCATCAATAATGGGAGCCACCACTTCCCCGGCCTTCCCCATGACCATCACCTCCGTCTTGTCGGGATTTAACTTCAGACGGCTTGCCCTCATCCAATCCCCCACAGCTGCCAAGCACTGAGACTGCCGGGTCTGAGTCGGATGAAAATGAGAGAGAAAGCTGGGTGTCAGCATACTGATGACACCGTACGCCAAACTCCCTAACCACCTCCCTCAAAGGCTGCACGTATACATTGAGCAAGAGAGGGGACAAGATGGAACCCTGTGGGACTCCACGTGTGAGGCCACGGGGAAAAGATGAAAAATCACCCAGGACCGCACGCTGGACTCTCCCAGCTAGGAATGAGCGGAACTACTCAAGAACGGTCCCGCTAATCCCTGCCCGGTCCCGCAGCCGAGTCACCAACAACTCATGGTCAACGGTTTCAAATGCAGCCGTGAGATCTAATAGGATCAACAGGGTTGAATGACCCCGGTCCAACTCACGGGAGAGGTCATCAATCAAGGCCACAAGTGCAGTCTCAATGCCATAACAAGGACGAAAACCAGACTGCAAGGGATCAAGAAAAATAATCCGGTCCAGATGCTCCTGCAACTGCAGAGCCACCACCCGCTCAATAACCTTCCCTAAAAAGGGAAGGTTAGAGACCGGCCGATAGCTGGCCAGGACGCCAATGTCCAATGATGGTTTCTTGAGCAGGGGCCGCACCAGAGCCTCGTTGAGGCGGTCTGGCACCCTGCCTCCCCCAGGGAGGCGTTGACAATTCCCGCCAGCAACGGCCCTAATGTCTCCTGGCTGGCCTTGACCAACCAGTGCAGGCATGGGTCTAATTCACAATATGTGGCTCGGCAGACCCCAGGGCATCCCCCACATCTGAGGGCGACACATTCTGAAATTCATCCCACAAAACAGAAGAAAGCAGGGCTTCTACTGCCTCTGGTTCACCCACTGCTAAAAGTGTTACGTCAAAACTGTGGTGGATCTGAGCGATTTTATCTGCAAAAAAGTCCACAAACCAATCACAGCAGGCATTTGATTACTCTAAATCCAGGCGGAGGAAGGCCGGACTGACCAGCCCCCTCACCACCCGGAAAAGCTCCACCGGACGTTACTTAGCAGACGCAATGAGGGAAGCGAAGTATATGCATACTTTCAGTTTAATGTGACATTCAGAATTCCCACATCAGTGCTGCAGTAGGGATAACGCAAGACATCCATAATGATATTTTCACTAATTCCCAATATGACTCTTTTCGTCCTTCTTTCAGATGATTCATTCCGCACTCGTTCTACGAATACTGGTGGGAATGTTGCCTTTTCTTCCATTTCCAGCATAGCAACAACTTCCCGTAATACGAGTAACTCAGTTGACCAAAAGAACAATGGGGGTAAAGAGAGTCATTCACGGAAGATGAGCTTGTAAGTGACCAATTGGTGTTATGACAGAGCCTATTAGGAATCCTTTCAAAGAATTCATCCCAGGCCATAAAACTTCAGGATTAAAGGTTCTCAGTTTTTGCATGGCCAGTTTTTTGTGTACATAAAGTTATTTGTACAATCCCAAGTTTTACATAAACAATATCCCATACTCACAGTCTTAAGACTGTGCTGTGACACCTTTGGGCTCATTTGGTGAGCCCTGGAAGCTGTATAATCAGCCCCGGATGATCCCCGGGCCACTGTTGCTCGTGAGTGAGACACTCCAATTTCCAGCTCTGCTTTAAACTGTCATCTGCCATTCAGATCAGATCCATTTGTCAGATCTGAGTTCAAAGCACGACTGGAACTCTGAGTGCCTCACTTACATGCAACAGCAATCAGGGGATCATCCGGGGCTGATTATACAACCTCCAAGGCCCCATGGGCATCAGAGTTTAGCGAGTTAGGTGTGAGTTCACCCATTGTTCCATACAGTCCCATAAGTGTGTGTTGCCAATGTTCTTGTCTGATTTTCTGAACAGTGAGTTGATCTTTGTTTCTCCTGTGCATAGTCAGGTTTCAACCAATCATTAACCCTTCTTTCTTTGACTATACTTTAATGAGTTTTTTGTTCAAGGAATTGAACTACGTATTATAGTTCATGAATACATGTTATAAGGTAGGCAACACTCAGGTTCTGCCCTTGAACAAGGTGCACCAGGAATTTGTTACCAAAAAAGTGCATCCTATTTATTTGCAGTTCTCCTTCCCTTAACAAAAAGGTTCTTAACAAATGAGACGGCTATCAAATCATTCCATGTTAAATAGTCATAAGTCCCTTCTTAACAAGGGGTTGTCAAACATTAACCATTGAAGAAAAGTTCTATTCCCATTTGCTTCCCATTTGCTTTGATGCTGCTTCTGAGGCAACAATATCCACTCCAGCAACAGTTCTAGTAAGGAGATTAATGATCCCTCGGGAAGTCTTCCTCCATTCCCTGCAGCATTTTTGAGAGCTCCGTGTGGTCTCGGGAGAGAGCTGCAATACTTATTGCCTCATTCACACATTAACAAAGCCCCAAACACCTCTGTACCGATTGAATACATTACATTAAAATCAGTTTTAACCTGTTTTTTCCTGTTATTTCTTCACTTCTCACAATTCAAAATGCGTACTTAGTCATTTTGGTACCTGAAACAGTGATAATCTGCTTAGGCTGTGGCAATATTATTTGATTCGGCATGTATTTGTATGTTTCGGTGGAAACAATGGGGTAAACAGATGGACAGAAGCCCTGGGGGTAACAACAGATGCCCCCGTCACCCCTAAGTTTACTGGTTCATTTGAAGGCACCCGCCAGTCATGCAGCCTGTAGCAGGTGGATATTAGAGAGAGATTAATTTGTCCACTGATAAGACATTTACCAGGGAGATCACAGGAGATTTATATGTCCTTCTTGTTGGCTGACAGAGATTATAATATAACATCTTTTGTTGCTAAATTCCTTGCATATACCTACAATATAAGAGTGCGATTAAGGCATGGGGCTTGGAATAGGATGGTTTATTTTGTTGCTCCCTTTGGGTTGTATGGATTGATTTTCTTTGGAAACTTGTCCCCTTTTTTGTATTATTTGTACCACAGGAGGATTTTATGTTTCATTTATTATTAGCAGCAAGCATTTATATAGACCCCAAATCCTTCAGCCTTTCCTCATATAATTTGTATCATCTTTGTTGCTCTTCTCTGCACCCTCTCCAACTTTACCAATCAACTCAACCAGTCAAACACATTTTATAGACTACTGCCGAACCAATGAGTAATTTAGCCAACTTAACTTTTATCACATCTAATAACAAAACTAAAATTACCATCTATTATCAGCAACTTTCCCGATACTGCTCGGCTAGTATAACATAGGATGCGATCGCCCTCATTTCCTGCATTACGCTGGTAGTCAGCATCCCTATAATTTCCCCCTCATCGGAGAGGGACTCATTTTTAGCCCATAGAGGCTTAAGCCAAACTTCCCTTAAATTCTCACGGAAAGTACAATAGGGCAGAAAGCGCCTTAGATCATCCACACCTCCTTCCTCACACGCACAAACCCGAAGAGCATAGGGAATATTGGAAAATCGCCCACAGAGCACAGCCAAGGTAAACAATTGAAAGCGTAGTCTCATAAAGGACCTGCGTTGGGTGGGATTGTCCAGTTTGTCTAGATATTTCTCAAAGACATGCTGTAATTTAATTTTGGGAAGGAAAGGTGCCACCCTCCATTCTGCCAAATATGCCCTATCCTGCCTAGCTATATCCTGCAGGCGGACATCAATCATATTTCTCTGCTGGATCATACTCTTCCCCCAGAAGCAGGAAAAGGACCAACCTGCATTTTGCAGATCTGCCAAGATCTGTCTCGTCCAGCCATAACTTTGGGGCCCCTGGTACTCAAGCTTTTCTTGTAGGCAAAGGGAGGGTAACGAAGATTCTTCAAGGTTCAACAACGTAACCCAGTACCTCAGCCGTTGCCTCTTCCCTAATGTTGCTATTGCTATAGTCCCCGTCTCTGCCCTTAGAACAAGTGCAGGAACACCCAGGGGAAGGCCCAATAAGTTCCTTAAAAATTTGTTTTGCACCACTTCCAATACCTGGAATTTATTGTCTGGCATGATTTCCGTTCCAAAGGTTAAAAGAGCTTGGACCTTCATTTTATAAACAGTTAGTATATCGGAAAGGCTCACTCCTCTAGCTTTCCTTGCCAGCCTTAGGATTCCTTTAGCCATCCCTACCGCTTTAATAGCAATTTGTTTCCTGTGCTTCCCCCATGTAGTACTGTTTGCCAAGGTCATACCCAGGTAGACATAGGAGTCAGTTTGCTGGAAATTCATCCCTTTTATACACCATTTTTATTTAAACTTCCTCTTTTCCACTACCATAATCTGGGACTTGGTTGGGTTCACTATCAATTCGTTTTCCTCACAATAATTCAATAGCCCTTCTAGTTGCCGTACGAGTCCAATTTTAGTTCGTGATACAATCACGATGTCATCGGCAAACATCAGGGCACTTATTGGACCTTAATTTTCGGGGGACAGTGCATAATCTTCTGGGCAAATCGCTCAAAAAAATATCGAACAGAATGGGCACAAGTACACACATCCCTGCTGTACTTTGCATACACGAATTGGCTGGGATAAAGTGCCATCCTGTCTCCCTCTAATTTTGGCACTATTCCCTGTGTGAACCACAATTAATAGATCCAAAAGATCCCTATCAATACCTAATTGGTACAGTTTCAGCCATAATTTATTTCTGGGGATAGAATCGAATGCTTTCTGGAAGTCTATAAAGGCGAGGAAAAGATTCCCCACCCTTATTCGACCATACTTATCAATAATATGAGAAAGGACAAAACAATTATCTAATGTAGAACACTGTTTCTGAAAGCCAAATTGCTCACGTGGAATAAGATGATTAGAGCCTACCCAATCCTCCAGATGCCTTAGCAAAAATTTGGCATAGACTTTCCCCATGATAGGGAGGAGACTGATGGGCCAGTAGCACCCATAGGGTCTCCTTTTTTATAGATGGGCACTATAATACTCACTCCCCAAGACTGTGGCATCTTTTTGGTAATGTTAATCTGTGAAATATTTTGCTACTAATGGAGCCCACCAAAGTGGGGCGGCCTGCAAAACCTCTGCTATAAAAAAAAGTCATGGCCGAGGGCTTTAGCTTTTTTCAGTGAACTAATCACTTCCAACACTTCCTCTTCCTCCACCCGTGGGTCAAAGCTCTTCCCCGTTAGTTTGAATTGCTGTGCTGGGAATACAAAATCGTTCCCCGAGGCAGTAGAATACAAAGCCCCAAAGAACCTTTCCCAACTAGCATCACTTATTGGGCCTTCTTTTTTGACAGCCTTCGGCTGCAATCCTTGGTTTATTAAGGCCCAAAAAAGCTGTGAGTCTTTCAGGGATGCTGCTGACCTCACCCTAGCCCATATCAAATTTATAGCATTCGCCTTCTTACACTTGATCAGAGTTTTATAATTCCTCCTAGCTTCCAAGAAATCATTTTTAGCTTGCTCCATATTCCTATTAATCCATATAGCTCTCAATTGGACCAGACGACGTTTAAACGCCTTACATTCCACATCATACCAGACATTTACCTGTAGTCTGTTTTCCTTCCACTCACGGGAAAGGACTTCTCTTGCCAAGATAGTCACAACCATATCGTAGCATGAACTTAATTTGTTCATATCCATTTCACTAGCCCTTATCATTTCCTCTCTCACCTCCAATATCAGGGGATCCCAGAACATGTCCATTAGTTTGACCAATACTACATTCGACCACTTTACTCTAGACCTCAGCTCACCCCCAGTATATGCTTGAAGGTACATTTTAGTTCAATATCCACTGCCAAAGCTTGGTGGTCAGATTCCGGCCGCAGAAGCAGCCTGAAGTTGGCAAAATAATCTGTCTGGGTCATATAAACAACTATGTAATCAATAATGCTTCTACCGTTCTTATTCACAAACGTGAGGTCCCCTTCTGGATCTCCTTCCCCTCTTCCATTTAGCACCATCAAACCATTCTCATATAGGAAATTGGACATACTTTTCCCTAACTCATTACACACTAAATCGCGGGACCGCCTTCTATTTACCCCCATCTCCATCTATCGTTCTAATTATATTACACCCCTCATGGGGGCCCAGCCTCGCATTCCAATCCCCTGCTAGTAGAAAAATGGCGGAGAGGAATCAGGTCACCAGCTGGTCTAGTATTTCCCCAAGAAGATTCCAGATCACTGGGTCATAGAATACTGAGGATAACGGTGGCAAATACAAGTTTAGCAAGAGAACACTGAACTCAGGCTGTAGTTCTCATAGTAGGACTTGAACCTCCGGTCTATCCAAAGGGATAATCTTGCCACCCCGCCTGTATTTGTCAGCAAGCAGTATGGCTAAACCACCAGAGGCTCGGCCCCTTTGCCTAACTTTAACTCCGGGATGGGAATACGCTTGGAACCTAGGGATCACCAGATTATCCTCCTCCTGACACCACGTTTCCTGCAGGAGTACTATAACAAATCCCTTCAGAAAAATAATCCAGTCCGGGTCATGTAGCTTACTTTTACAACCTGCAATGTTCCATGAAAGAACCTTTAACCGCTGAAAAGTCCTCCCCAACTCATACGCCGAAGCGGCCCTATTTGGAATCTCATCTATGGCCCCACCACTTAGGGGGGGTATCTCAAGGGGGCTTCCATGTCCTCTCCCCCCCTGCTCTGGCTCCCCCGGCCCATTTACTATTGAACACGCCTGGGGAACCTCCATATGTCATCTCCTAGTTTCCCTCCCCTGGGTCTCCAATGGGTTGGCCCCGGTAATGATTTCAGTCTTTGGGGATTCTTCCTCCCTTACAGCTGGGTCATCCCTTGATTAATATAACTTTCATTTCTCCATAATAGTCTCTATTTACTTCACAAACCTGCTCTGAAGAAAATGGTTTTGGTATCCTAATATAGTAAATATATCGTACTGTAGTGAATCACTTTTATTTTTTTTCACTGTTGAAGGAGTTATATTCTTTTGGGGACTTTCCCCAATTCCTATGCAGTGCTTTCAGAAAGCGCATTGGGATCTTTATATCAGCAGGGGCGCTGATGTAAACACAGATCCCTCTTGGTCTCACTTTGCAGATGGGTGTGGTTGGGAATTGCCTCTGTCTCATCTTTGTAAAATGATTTACCCATGTGAAAGGCGTTTCAGTTAAAGCCTGATTCAAATCTCTCCACATTTAGTCAAAAAAGACACTAGCTTCTCTGGGTTTTGATTTAAAAAAAAAAAAAAAAAAAGGAGTTTTCAGGCAGTAGAAATTGTCTGACGTGAGAGTTGTGCTGAAGATGCCCCTCTTGACTCGGTCTAAATCACAGAAGACCTGAGGAGCTGAGTTGAAGCACATTATAGTGTGTGGAAGAATCCCAAAGAACATCAGATAAGTGCTTCAGCCCACAAGAGACTTCACATAAGTGAATTTTCAGAAAAAAAGCATGCCTAGATCTTACTGTTACTGGAGAATAGTCACCTTTAGGCAATGAGTCATCCTAGATAGAACAGACAGTTGACTTGAATCATAAATACTAGGAATAACAGAAAAGAATTCAGTCCTCAGCTATTATGCTGTTTAGTTTTATTATCGTCATCTACATGTTCACTCATTGTAAGAGGGTTTTAAACATTTTCTTTCAGTATAATAATAGCTTATATTTACCCCTGCAGGATAACTGATTCATATACATAAAAAGAAAGCAAGAGTCTCTATTCCTTCAGAGAAATCAATTAAAATATTGGTCAATTTGAGAGAGAAGTTATCTTTTAGTACAGATATTGCCTAATTCTGCTTCCCCCTAAAGTCAGGGGCAAAGTTCCATTAACTTTGACTATTTATGGACTTGATGCTAAATCACGAATCTCCTTTCACAGATTTGTGTACAATAATGCTGCATCAAAATAGGAATGATAAACAACATCTTTTATCTTCTTAGAGGAATAATTGTGTTTAGTGGATTGAGCCCAGGACTGGAACCCAGAAGCTCCCAAGTTCATACATCCCTTGCCCTGCACTGTGTACGATGTATGGTGCCCCTCCCACCCCACCTCCCCCAGGCTGATGGGTGGCCAGTGACAGTTGCCATGGTGCCTGGCGCCTGCCACCACTCCAGACTGGGCTGAGTTTCGGTCTGGCGGCTGGCTCTTGACCGTGGTGGGGCTTACTTGGGGATATTCCTGAATGACAGCCGGGGCTAAGCTCCACCACAGTCAGGAGTCAGATGGTGGTAACATCTGGTGACTATTTTTAAACACGGCGTTAGGCACAGATTAATCTATGCCCAATGTCACGTCTGAAAACACCCTCAGTTTTGTTTGTAGGGTGTGTTCAAAGCTGTGCTCTTTAACAGTATCCATTAAAGGCAGCCCAATATGAAAACACACAACAGAAAGTTTTTCATATACCACTAAGAATATTTTCATGTGTTTCTTCTTACGTATAAAGGAAAAACAGAAAGTCAAACCCATAGAGCATCTGCCAGAAAAGGAAGCAAACCAAAGACTCTGGGAGACAACAGGATGTGTAATAAACAGAAGCTGAAGCAAGATCTGGGACTTATTGACTGGACAGAAGAGAGTCACTGCATCTTGCAATGTTGAAATCTATCTTAAAATTCCTATGTTGTAAAATATCTTCATAGAAATAATGTAATAGTTGCAGAATTCCACTGTTGTAGTGAAGTGTTAATGAAATGTAACTTTAGCTATGTGCTTAAACTACTGCAGCTAAAGAGACAGGGTTTTTTTTCTCCCTTCAATTATGCCTTTGTAGTTCATATTCTTGGAGTTAGGATACAAGTGTCCTCTACTTAATGGTACTTAATTTTAGAAGTTCCTAACATTTATTTGTTATGGAATAGGAAAAAAAAAATAGCTGACGTTGCTCTGCTTATATGACTACGTGACCAATTTAATTTTATCTCTGAAAGAAGCTTCTAGCCTGGGATGCTGAAGCACCGACAAACAGCTATTTAGAAGTATAATCAGCAATAGAATTGTGCTGTGATTTTTGGATATCATATTGCTTACAAGCACTAATTCAAGTCTATAAAATCCTTTAGAGGTTGCCCCGATCTTTTAAGAACAAATACCTCCAAATGATATTAGAGTTATTTCCTTTGTTCCATAGAACAATTTTATTCTATAAATACTTTCTTTAATTTTTAGTATTACAGATTGTGTTTTCTTTTTACTTAATAATTTTAAAATGACGAATCTAGTTTTTAATTAGCTGTTATTTCCAGTTATCATGCTTTCGGTATGTTGACAGCATTTGTTTGTATTAATGCTAATGTTTCTATTGAAATTTACCTGCAGATACATGCGGTCCTATTTAAAAAGTTCTATTTATGCCAATACTTGAGAGAGACCATATGAAGCTATTGTCAGCTTCTCTATTTCAAAATGCAATCAGCATAACTATATTGATATGAGAAATCTGTTTTTTAAAATATATTGGTGTATGATAAAGATTATCTAATTTGTGAATGCATATGCGTGTGTGGTTACTTTTTACAATGTGAAATAATGGATACTGACTCAAAATAAAACCTAGGATAATGAAGCACTTGCATGTTTGTGGGGGGAAACAGCTAATTTTTTTGGCAATGTTTATTTTCTAATTAAACAGAAATAAAGGCATTTAACTATAGAAGCTATTTATTTTAAATTACGTTGAAGCCAGTTCTGCTTCTCTCCCTTAACTTAGTATAGCAAGATGAGTATTAGCAGGTAGTGTTCTGTCATGTGATATCTAGATTTGTTAACAAACTTAGATTTTATTTGAACGACGCTGAGTCCTTTATTTTTCCTGACTCTATTTTGATTTAATGGACATAAGTCATTTTCAGTTGGCCCTTGGTAGGCTTTGTTCTGTAATGCAAAGTTAGGCTCTTGCAGATTATGGGTTGTTGCTGAGTTTGGGCAAAAAGATAGTGATTCTCCTTCCCTTCTCCCTTTCTGGCTTGGTGACTATTTTGCTGTTTGTCTGTCTGTGTCTTGATACCTTTATGCCTCCCATAAACATAGTACAGGGTGGCCAAAGTTCCCAGTGCCAAGAGCCATGTGCCAAAATCTTCGTATGGTCAAAATCCACAAGACACAAACATGCACAAATATATGAATGTGTGCACACAGACCTCTCCTGCTTTGTGACTGGCTTGGCAGGGGCACTACTCTGCAGTCCTAGCTGCTAAGATTCTGAGGAACTGCTGAAATTCAGCTGCTGAGACTTGTGTGTAGTGAAGTCAGACACAGGGCATTAAGGCAGCATGGGGCCCAGGACCAGCCCTGGCTGAGAACTGCACTTGAGCAGCCCAAGAACTGCATGCAACTCATGAGCGGCAGTTTGGCCCCTCCTGCCATAATATCTGAGTGATTCTGGAAAGGCGTCAGACCTTCTTTGGGCCGCGTTCTGAGGAGCATCTGAATCAGAAGAGTTTGTGACACATACCATATCTAGAGAGCCGGCTGTGATAGCTAGGTTCTTGGGTTGATGGGATTTTGGGTGTGCATGTTGTAGGGATGAGTAAGTGAAATAGGTTTGAGAGATTGGCCTGCTTGTTGTTTCTGTGTGCTGTGCTGTCTGCATTTAAAGTTACAGTATTTTCTTTTCCTTGTCTTCCTTTGGGGAGCAATCCCACACTCATGCAGTTTTGGGCTTTATGACCCCCAGGAGTTGCCATGGTAACTAACAGGAGGCTGTCGTTCTGGGAGGCAGTTGCAGACAGTCAGTAGCAAGGCCTCAGGCTTAAGTAGGACATGGGAAAGGGCAAATAAAAATAACTCTCCTGTGTCAGAAAGATGGAGAGAAGAGCAAAGTCTGAAAGGCAGGCACTGTCCTTTTTACAAGAGGCTTACTATTACTAATAGTGTATTTCTAAATATCTGGAGAAATAAACTCACACGGGGGGTGTGTGTGTTTAGACATTCCTCCCCGCTACTGGAAGTGAACCTGGTGCCATTGAAAACAACAGACACCGTGAACTAGTACAGGCTTGGAGATGCGGAATTGTAAAAAAAACCTGTTACTGGGGCTTAACATTCGTTTACTTGGCACTACAAACTAAACAGGCATCTAGAGAATGAGCAGATTTTAATATACGCCTCTCTGCAGTACCGTGGCTCGCTATGTGGCACTGTATGTCCGAAGGGAGGTCAGCTTGGAGTTGCAAAGTAGGACAGAAATATTAATCTTTCCATCCAGAACTTGGGTACCTGAAATAAGATATAAACTGGCCAGTTTTTGAAAGATGAGCTTTAAATTAGACTGTGAACCTGTTCCTGAGATCCTAGCATGGATTTGATAATACATTGAATATGATCTTAATTGTAGTTTAATCAGTTGCCCAATAATAAATGAAATTTCCCAGAGTCTGACCTACAGACTCCATGCTTTGAGAGCAGACACTACTCTCCCTGAACTATTTATTTTATTTATTCATTTATTTTTTCACATTTTTACCCCTCACTACTCCATAGACTCAGGGCGACTTGCAACATTAAAAATATAAAATATATTAAAATCAGTTAGAACCCCATCATCACCCCAAACCCATCCAACCCTATTCTAGCCTGCCAAACGCCTGGTCAAACAAAAAGGTCTTGCATCTCCTCTGAAAGTCAAGCAGGCTTGGGCTTAGACATGCCTCCAAGGGGAAGGAGTTCTGTAAGTGTGGGGCAGCAACTGAAAACACCCCCCTGCATGCCCTCATTGTAACAACTTCACAGGCGGTGGGCATTCGCAAGAGGGCGCCCTTGGCCCACCTTAGGCCATACGGCAAGTAGGGGAAGAGGTGGTTTTTCAGATACCTGTGGCCCAAGCTGTTTAGGGCTTTATGGGTTAAAACCATCACCTTTAATTGTGCCTGGAAAGTTATTGGCAGCCAGTGCAGATTATAGAGCACAGGTGTAATGTGCTCCCAGCGACACATCCCCGACAGAAGGTGAGTTACCGCATTCTGCACCTACTGCAGCTTGTGAACAGTCTTCAAGAGTAAGACAGCACCGCATAGTGCGCATTGCAGTAGTCTAGCCTTGAGGTTACGAAAGCATGGATGACGGTGGCCAGATCCAAATCCGATAGAAAAGGTTGCAGCCTTTTCACCAGTTGAAGTCTCACCAGATGAACTTACTTTAAATATATTAAAAGCAAGAGGCCTGTTAGAGAGTCAGTTGGGCCATTAGATGACCTGAGGGTAAAAGGGGCACTCAGGGAGGATAAGGCCATTGCAGAGAAGCTGAATTAATTATTTACTTCGGTCTTCACGGCAGAGGATGTTGGGGGGGATACGCAGGCCGTAACTGTTCTGTGTAGGTGATGAAGCAGAAGAGCTGTCACAGATCAACACGACTCTGGAAGAGGTTCTTAAGCAAGCTGACAAAATACTAACACATCACTGGGACCAGATGGTTTACACCCCAGAGTTCTGAAGGAACTTAAATATGAAATTGCAGACCTACTACTGGTAATTTTTAACCTATTGCTAAAATTTGCCACTGTACCTGAGGACTGGAGGGTAGAGAATGTAATGGCAATATTTAAAAAGGGCTCCAGAAGCAATCCTGGAAACCACAGACCAGTGAGCCTGACGTCTGTGCCAGGCAAAATGGTGGAAACTATTACTAAAAACAGAATCATGGGGCATATTGATATACATAGGTTAATAAGGAAGAGTCAACATGTATTTAATGTGTCTCTCTCCAACTTTGCCTCCTCCTCCTTCCCCCTCTCAGTTGGTGTTTCAAGGCTCTGTTCTTGGCCCTCTCCTCTTCTCGATCTTTACCTCATCTTTAGGCAAACTCATTGCCTCCCATGGCTTCCAATACCACCTCTATGCTGATGACACTCAACTCTCTCTCTCTACTCCCTCTCTCTCTCCCTCTGTTCAAGCTCGTCTCATCAACTGTCTCTCTAACATCTCTACCTGGATGTCTCAACGTCAACTCAAACTCAACATGGCTAAAACTGAACTCCTTATCTTCCCCCCTCATCCTTCCTCTCCTTCCTCACTGTCAATAACTATTGATGGAGTCACCATCCTGCCTGTCCCCCAAGCCCGTAGCCTAGGCTTCATCTTTGACTCATCCCTTTCTTTTAAACCCTACATTGACTCTGTTGTTAAATCCTGTCGCTTCTCCCTCCATAACATTGCTAAGATTCGCCCTTTTCTCTCTGTCTCGTCTGCCAAAACTCTTGTTCATGCTCTGGTCATCTCTCGCCTCGATTACTGTAACCTCCTCACTGGCCTTCCCCGGTTTCACCGTTCTCCCCTCATCTCTGTCCAAAACTCTGCTGCCAGGATCATCTACTTCGCCAGTCGCTTCGACCATGTGCAGCCCCTCCTCTCTTCGCTTCACTGGCTTCCCCTTCCTGAATGAATCCTGTACAAGCTCCTAGTCTTCACCTATAAAGCTCTTCACAACCTTGCTCCCCGCTACCTCTCTGCACTTATCGCCCTCCATACTCCAGCCCATGTACTTCGCTCCTCTGTCCCTTCTCTCACCCTTCCACGCCTTCCCTGCTCCCCTAAGCACCTTCGTCCCTTCTCACTTGCTGTCCCCCATGCCTGGAACTCCCTCCCTGTCCACATCCGCCTTGTCCCCTCCCTTCATACCTTCAAAGCTCTCCTTAAAACTCACCTCTTTCACTCTGCTCTGTCTGACTCTTTATCCTGCTGAGCCACTATTCCTATACCTACGATCGGTTTACCCTTATCCTTGCAACATGGACCTGCCTGCTGTCATTCACATCGTAACCAAGCCAAGTACGTGCACCTGAGACCTCGCATCTTCATGAATGTTAGACCCCTTGTCTCTCCCTCTGTTCCCCTTCCTAAGTCTCTCCCCCAGCTCCTGTCTCTCAGATTGTAAGCCCTAGGGGCAGGGACCGTGTCTATTTTATTACTTTGTAAAGTGCCAGGTATTCAAGGTAGTTAAAACACAAGCGGACTGTGAAGAATTGCAGAGGATTCCCAGACACCTTGTGAGACTGGGTGTCTGGGCATCTAAATGGCAGATAAAATTTAATGTGGACAAGTGCAAAGTGATCCACATAGGAAAAAACAATCCTAACTTTATGTACAGAATGCTGGGTTCTAAATTAGGAGTTACCACTCATGAAAAGGACCTTGGAGTCACTGTGGACAATATGCTGAAATTTTCAATTCAGTGTGCGGTGGCCGTCAAAAAAGCAAACAGAATTTTAGGAATTATTCATAAAAGGGATAGAGTATAAAACTGTAAATCTATGTTGTGACCTCACCTTGAATATGGTGTGCAGTTCTGGTCGCCCCCATCTCAAAAAATATATAGTTGAAATAGAAAAGGTACAGAGAAGGGCAACAAAAATGATAAGGGTATGGAATGGCTCCCCTATTAATAGAGGTTGGATAGGTTGGGGCTCTTCCGCTTGGGGGATCGATGACAGAGGAGACATGATGGAAGATAGACATGAGTAGTGTGGAACACGTTAATAGGGAATGGTTATTTACCCTCAAATAGTACTAGAACTAGGGGACACTCCATGAAACTAACGGGTAGCAGATTTAAAACAAATACCAAGTATTTTTTCATTCAACGCACAATTAAGTTGTGGAATTTGTTGCCAAAAGATGTGGTCAAGGCCAGTAGTATAACTGGGTTTAAGAAAAGGTTGGATATGTTTCTGGAGGATTGGTTCAAGCAGCTATTAGCCAGGTAGGTTTGGGGAATGCAACCTCTAATTATCGGGAGCTGGGAGTGAACAGCAGGGAATAGGTTGCCCCATAGTGACCTGTTGGATACTTCTCCAAGTGATCGAGATTGGCCACTGTCAGAGACAAGTACTGGGCTCAATGGACCATTGGTCTGATCCAGTATAGCACTTCTTTTGTTCTTAAGTTGGCTGCAAAACTCCAGCTCAAGTAGCTGGATTTGAACTGCTTTGGTACTGGGTTTTGATTTAGACTCCTTACTAGCTAAGCGTTGCATTTGGAAAGTTCTGATGTGCGCTTTTGAGAATTTGAATGCTTCTACAAAACTTGGGGGCTTTGAACAGCTAATAGACTAGCCAAAGTGCACAGAGCATAGGTATTAGAATCCTTTTTTTTAAAAAAAGAAAAGACAGTAGGTGCACTCCTCTACCATAGTGGGAGCTGACCCATTAACTTCAATGGTGGGGAAGTTGCACCGTATGTAAAACTCTTGTATATGCTTTTCTGTAAGAAACTAATTTGACCTTGAATGTGAAATGTGCTAAAAGATTACCTAGGTAAGTGTGCAGGAGTATTCCAGCTTCACCTACTCCAAAAGCCTGTCTGTTCTAATGGGCTGAGTTGCTTAGCCCTGCATGGGGAGGTTGCTTAGGGTAGAGCTCCAGAAAAGGGGAGATGGCGTGACTAGGAAGGCCTGGTCATATAGATCTAGACTGGGAGCCTAGCTGAAGAGTCCACCAGAGCGGAGCGGGGTGGTGGTGCAATCTGTGTTTGGAAAGAGCTATGGAGAGGGGTGATCTCTGGGTTAGGAGAAGGGCCTGTGAGGCAGGCCTGGTGCAAGGCCTAATGTGCTGAAGATTGGGAATTATTAATGCTGTTAAAGGGTTTGCAAAATGGTGTGATGAAGGGAGCATTATGGAGTCTTGTGCGTGTGTGTGATGGGGAAGCAGAGGCCCAGAAGGTGCAGGACAGGGCTGGTGAGAGGGTCCCTGTGGCACATGCTTTCAGTATAAGTTGAACAATCAAACGCTGAACAAGTTATCAGCCTTTAGTTGACACCATTTATTCAGTTTATAATCAATGGCAAAATTCCCCTTGGCCTCAGTGAGATTGCAGGCCACAATCCCAGAACTGCTTGCGAGCTCATAAATCGTATTGACTTCGTTGAGACTCATGAGCTTGTAAGTAGTTTCAGGATTGTGTCCAAAATCAGTAATTATTAAGCCTGCTGAGAGAGAGCTCTGGGAAGTAGGAAAGCTTAAAACTTGATGAATGTAACCAGATCTCTATATTTATGACAATTATTGTCTAAACGAGATAATAGTATCATCACTTGGGATTCCACAAAATTATCTCAGTAGGACTTCTTGCTTACTTTAGACAGGAAAATCCTATAGGTAAAAACAAATTTAATGTTTGCTGGCCTGGGACTGAGACTCGCCCACACATGTGGTCCGTTGTCACCAGGTGTGGGCCCGCTACTTCTCTGGGGCGAGTAGGTGGCTGGCCCAGGATATGCCCTGGGTTCAATCCCAGGTGCCCATTCCAGGCCGAGGGCCACCCATGCAGTTTGTTCAGCACTCCCACTTGGGTCGCAGGCACCTTTGTTTTGTGCTGCTCCCCAACCCAGAGAGTGGCCACTGTGGTTTGCTGCCCTGAGCTGGGAAGCTGCTGTGTCACCTGCATGCCTATTTTTACCCTATATTTCCCCACTTCCATTCTAATTAGGGTTAAGCTCTAAATCTGGGGTGGGGAACCTTTTCTGTCCTGGGGGCCACATTGAATATTAGTACAAGCTCCAAGGGCCACATAAATGTTGGGGGCGGGGGTGCTTAACAGGTGTAGTAAAAAAAAAAGGAGGGCCCAGATCATGGATCTGGGCCATGGATCTATCCCCTAGCTTTGTGTGCATGCCCTCCTCTACTCCGTTATCCTGAGCTCAGTTTTTCAGTGCATATGGGTAGAGACTGGATCCAGGAGACAGATCCAGGCACTGGAAAGGAGCCATATAAAAACTTGCCAAGGGCCACATTTGGCCCCCAGGCTTGAGGTTCCCCACCCCTGCTGTAAATGGAATGCAACTTAATAGTTTAAAGAAAACCTGAGTCAAACCTGCTATCTGGGATGGATTGCCTGTACTCACAGTTCTGTAGGATTAACCACCCTACCCATGAACAGCAATGCTTTTAAGCTTTCTTCATAAATCATAAATAGGAATGGGCGGTTCGCTTTAAAAATAGGAGGCATTGAGTATGCAATGATTTCTGACCCACTGACAGCTGCAGCTTCAGTTCCTCTCTCATCCACTTCAATAACTGCTCTTTGGAGAATCTAGTAATGGAAAAAAATATTGGAAGAAAGAAGTTTCAGTAAAGTGCAGAATGTTTCAAATTCCAGCCATTAAATGAATAGCGGGCCTCCAACATACAGAGCAAATGACCAAAATTCACAATGAGACTCCTGCGTCCATAGAGTCCTAGAATCTGAAGGGACATCAAGTATCATCTAGTCCAATCCCTTCCACTGTGGCCGGGTTCACCATAACTCAACCACCCCTACAGATGAATTTATCAACAGAGGAATAGATCCTATAGTAAAATCTGTGGCAAGGAGAGAGCAGGAGGAACCAGGACACACAAAGGGAAGCCAAGTTCAGTAGCCTGAGGGCAGACTGATACACCATTTATTTAATGGGACCGCAGAGAGTGCCCACAAGGGGAAAGGACCACCATGGACCTGGTGTTCTATCTTTGCCCTGGGCCCTGCAAATTCTAAGGCTGGCTCTGGACCTGCACTCCCTGTTTGTTTGTTTGTTTATTTATTTATTTTATTGTATTTATATGCCGCCCCCATGCCTACGGCATCTCGGGATGGCTTCCAACACAATATAAAACAATACATTAAAACATTAAAATCTACAATATCATAATTAAAACCCATTTAAAATACCCCCCCACAAATTTAGCCCACTCTCCCCTCCCCACCTCCGAAGGCCTGGGAGAATAGCCATGTCTTACAGGCCCGACGGAGGGCCAACAGACTCGGGGCCAGCCGTGCTTCCTCTGGGAGGGTGTTCCACAGCTGGGGCCCAGCCACTGAGAACGCCCTCTCCATTGTAGCCCCCTGTCTTACACGGGGGACCTCCAGGAAGGCACCCCCGGTGGACCGGAGGGTCCATCCTGAGTCACGGAGTATGAGGCGGTCCCTGAGGTATCCAGGTCCAAGACCGTGTAGGGCCTTATAGATCAAAGTCAAAACCTTGAATCTGGCTTGGCACATTACAGGCAGCCAGTGCAGCGCACAGAGCACCGTTGTTATGTGCTCTCATCGGCCCGGCCCTGTTAAGAGACAGGCTGTTGCATACTGCACTAGCTGCAACCTCCGGGACAGCGTCCGGGGAAACCCCACGTAGAGCGTGTTACAGTAGTCCAGCCTCGAGGTGATGAAGGCATGGATCAAAGTGGCCAGGTCGGGTCTGGAGATGTACGGGAGCAGCCTCTACACCAGATACAGCTGGCGGAACGCCACCTTCGCCACCATATCCACCTGCTGCTGAGATGGGAGTGGATCACCCAGGTAGCTTTGAGGGGGCAGGCTAAAGCAGCAAGTGGAACTCTGGAAGGGAGGGGGTTTTGATGCAGGGGAGAGGAGAGGCCTGTGGAAGCTTCCCTTCTCTCCAGGAAAGGGAAAGAGATGCATTTCCCTTCAGGATGAAAAGAATGGTTGGGTAAGGATTCCTTGCTTTCTCTCCTTCTCACTGCAAAATTAGGAGGAAGATGAGGACCGCTATGAAATAGTGGAATGAAGAAAGAGAACGAATGTGACTTGATTATTTCTACATGTATCTGTTTGACGGATGCTCAGATACGCCCATGACAAGCACTTTAGAATTGTTAGCTGTCTGGCAATGGATATTCTGGAGCCAAATATTGCCTACGTCATATAGTAAGGATGCATAAGCTGTTCAGCGATACCGTGTTGGATTTGCCCATTCCTGTCATTTTCTTTGAAACCCAAGAGCAACACGCTGGAAGGATACGCTACATATTTCTGAGAAAAGCTGCTTAACATTGGGATCCAATGCTAGCTTTGGGGGACGTTCTTTTGACTTTAGTTCAGATTGCATTTTGGTTCTCCAACATTCACATGACCCAAGCCCACCAGTATCTGATATAAATTAAAGCTGCCATTCTTCCTCCCCATTTGCAAGAGCAGTCCTGCTAATTAAACTTGCAGCCAGTAAAATGATTCCTTCCCTACTTCAGCCACGTGGTGGTTAGACTGACCCCCAATGTTAACTTTTAAGCTAGCTTGCCTATGGAAAGAAGGCTTTTGCATTCACTCTGTGTGTATGTCCCATTTAACTTTGACCTTGCAGCCAAATTTACATTGAACGTTACCACTGTTAATGTTAACCACTATTGGGCTCCTTTACTTTTTCCATACATGTTTTTAAAGTAACCTTTGCTTCCTATCCCACTTCTCACTCATGGATCCTGTAACAAATTCAAGGTGACCAGACCAGAGAATTGGGCGTAGCTACTATGGAGCAAGGGGGCTCAGTTGATCATAGGCCCTGGATTCTAGGTGGGTCTTTTGTAAGAGGGCTGAGCACTGCTAGGAAATTTTCAGAGGGGATAGGAAAGGGAGTGGAGCCACCACCCCCTCAGAGAGTTTTCTAGCAGTGCTAAGGCTACTTGCAAAGGAGCCTGCCAAGAAGGAGGTTTGGATGGAGTGCTGGCTCTGTCCCTGCCCATTTATAAAACTTCTGGTGCCCTGCCAGAGGGTGGGGACTTGCCAGGCATCAGGGTGCTGTCACAACCTTTGCAGTGCGAGGCTGAGGCTAGCTAGGAGCCCCCTTGGGAGAACCCACTCCCTTGCTGTTAAGGGAGCTCAAGTCTGACACAGCTTGAGATGCCCCTTTGGAAAATCTAGTTTTTGGTCCTCCAATTTTCCTTGTGAAGAGTATAGAAGTAGGGCATCGGTCTTTACTACGTCTACGTCTTGTACTTTTACATTTCAAGACAGTGGAATCTATGAGTGAAAGAACTTTGTTTCTTCTTTCATTCTGCTTTCACTTCTGTCTGTTTAAATTGTATTGGTTCAACATGCTGACTGATGTCATGCATCATGCAACATTCATGTTGATGACCCATCTCAGCCCTCAGTCTCTCGCTTCCTCTCCCTAGCCTCCTCCTTCAACCTCCACCTTTGGACCAACTCCCCCACCCATACTAATGGCCATTCTCTTGATCTTGTCCTCTCTAGAAACT
>QEPC01001476.1:606271-626592 GCA_003113815.1 Sphenodon punctatus | reverse complement strand
GTTTCTTGCAAGCCTCTCCACCCCTGGTGCCTGGAAGTCTGCTCCTCAGTGACTGACACCTCCCTGTCATGTTTGACCTTCCAGTGAACCTTTTTTTGCCACCCGAACTCATCTGAACGCGATCCAAACTGAACGAACTGTTCGGCCATTTCGCCGTTTGGTGTTCGGTTTGTTCAGTATGTTCGCATTCAGGTTCGGGTTCGAGTTCGGTTGTCCGAACAGGCCGAGTTCGGGCCGAACTCCGAACTGCCGAACCACGTTCGCCCATCCCTATCCGGGATTAACTCCCGGATGGTAGATGACTTATTGACAACCGACAATATACATCTAGCCAGGGCTTAATTTGTAAAAAAAATAAATAAAAATGAATTGCCGGGGCCTAAGCTTGCCCCAAAAGCCATGCCTCCCAGCCAGAGCTTATCAGAGCAGGGAAACAAACCCAGCTAGCAACCCAACCACTAGACCACCCTGCCTCTCTACAGCTGAATATAAATATAAATAATCAAAGTTCCTTTGATTTAATCTAGCATGATCACCAGCTCAGGGGTGGGGCAGAAAAGTTGTTAGAGCCAAATAAACCATCCAGGTTTTTCTAGCTTTCATTTCCAATCCTGAAATAGATATTATTGGCCTTTTCCTGCTGGTCGTTCACATTTCAGGTGCACAGTCCTATGGGGAACATTTCCTGGAGCTCAGCCTCCACCCTTAAATTTAATTATGAGTGCGGAGCCCCTCACCCCCAAATAAACCTTGCATCTGGCTCTATCCCCCAATCCTCAAACTGTCTGCAAGATCTGTGGTTAGCTTCTGGGGCAAGTCAAACTTGGATTAACACAAGTGAATGGTTTAACATCACATTAAGAAGTATCTGCTAGTCCTAAATCTGCATCTGAGGTAATGCCTCTTTACATAACATGTGGGATACAGTTAGAGATGGGTAGGGTTGCCAGGCCTCCCCTTTAATCCAGAACACTTATGAAAAATACATGGTGCAGGGCTGTATTGGTTTCAGTCGTGCATCATGCAACCCTTAAACATGTATTTTTCATAAGCCTCCTGGATTAAAGGGGCGATATGGCGCCCCTAGAAATGGGGTCCTGGCTGCCCTTGGCCAGAGATTATGCAGTGCCCAGCCCCCAGGAGCATGACCTTGTGCTCCCTCACCCCAACCTGCTGTCACTACTGTGTTCTGCCCAGCTGGGGATCTCCTCCCTGCTCAGACAGAAGGCAGTACTTCACCCCTGTCCTTTTCGGTGTCAGGCCCAAGGCAACACCTGGTAGCAGGGAGGAAGAGGGAAACATGTCAGCAGCAAGAGGAGTGACAGTCAGCATGGAGGCGGGGGACAGAGGTGAGGGGCAGAGTGAGGAGCAGTGGCTACTCGACTGTTGGGTTCTCCTGCCTCAGCAGTCCCTTCCCCTACTGCTCCCCCAGAGGAACTAGCGCCTGGCTGCATCAGGAAAGGCGGGGAATGCCCCCTGCCCGTGCTTGCGGAGGGAAGAGTCGAGAGCACTGGGCTGATAGGGGTCCCTTCCTTAGCAAAATGTTTGCTGTACCCTGGCCAACACGCAGCCCTGCTTCAGCGGCACTCCGCCCAGCTAGATATTAATTGCTGCTAAATCCAATGAACAGACTTTAGTTTAGTTCCATTGTTTTGTAATAAAATTTGTGAGCCAATTAACAATTTTATTGTCATTGGATTGTTTTTATATTTTTGACGTTTAAAGATATGTTATAAGCTGTCCCAAGTTGCGGTAGCAGGAGGGGGCAGCAAATAAGTCGAATGAAAAATAAATAAATAAAACTCTAGATGATCTGTTTGTTTGTCTACTGGTTTCTCTATGGGTAGAAAGTGTGTGCTGTAGATTCCTAACCTGTTTTCCCAGAAAGCCCTAAAAATAGGCTAGCGCTGCTGCGTCAAGCAAACATCTCCGTGCTGTGTTGTACTTTGGATGATGACTGGGTGGGTATTACTAAATCCTTCCGATCACAAAAACTAGCACAGTTCAAATTGCTTTATAGTCACCATGGGGAAATAATCCAGTCTTAATAATCGTGTTCACAGGTCGATTGTGGCATCAATATAGGCAGCACCAGACCTTTGCCACCTTCTTCAGAAGTTTGGAACAGAGTGCAGGAGGGTGTTGCATGGGCTGAGGGGGGATCCGTGTCCTGGGGAACAGAGGCAGGTCTGCTATCCCTTGAGAGGCCGCTGTTAATGGCATGCATCGTATGCTAATGCAGGAAACAGTTCATTTCAGGGGCGTAGCTGTCATAGGGATAAGAGGGACATTTGTTCTGGGGCACAAGCTGCTGGGTGGGGTGGGGCACAAATTGCATTGTGGCCGGGCAGAGACTGAGCTGAGCGGAAGCGCCGGCAGCACCTGCAGCGCGTGGGACCCACCCGGCGAGCAGCACAGGACGGAACAAGCAGCAGGCTCGGGTGCAGCAAGCGGAGGGAGGGAGGGAGAGGTGCTGTGGTGTCAGGAGTGTGTCTCGAGTCAGAGCAGCAGACTCACTGGACTTGCCATGTAAGTTGTCAGTTTTCTGCAGCAAGTATGCTGGGAGGAAGGAGAAGGGGAGGGGTGGGACAGGGGGGAGGATGGTGATGGGGGGGGCAGGGGGGGAAGAGGCAAGTCCATTTTTTGCACCTGTGCCCATTTCAACCTAGCTGTGCCCCTAGTTCATTTAGTGCACCTGGTTGACCTGTCTGGAACCCATGTCGGCTTTAGTTCTGACTGTGACCTTGGGTGCATTGCTTCACCCTCCTGTGATTCTCCTTCCTCCACCCCCAAAGTTGTATCTTTCTGGTTAGGCCTGAGCTCTCCCAGATCAGCTGTCTCTTGCTTAGGTTTGCACTATGCCAGTATAGGGTTTTCACATGTCTGCCAGACAAATAATGTTTAAGGTTTACCTGTGATACTCTTATGTTTCTCTGATCTGTGAGCTGACTCAGGTCTGCCTTGCCGGAGAAGAGATGTTTAATTCCCAGATCCTGAAGCAATGTATGCATGTGGTATTTTTGGTCTAGTCTGAACTTTGGAAGGAAAATGTCTGTTTTCCTGTAACACAAATATACACTAGTAAGAAATTGCAGGTGTGGGGAACTGGCACAACCTTCCTCTTGGATCACAACCAACACATTATTTTCATTGGTCAGATCTGCTTGCCTAATTATCCTCCGGCATTTACACAATGATCATCATTTACAAAAGTTGTTGATAAATATTTTTATAGTACCTTTCCTCTAAGGATCTAAGAAAGATTTGTGAAAATTAGTGAAACATCAATGGTGATGTGCAACAGTGTTTAATTTGTAATAAAAAATAAAAAAATTGCCAGGGCCCAAACCTGCTCCTGAAGCCATTCCCCTCCCACCCCCATCAGAGCAGTGAACTTAACTCTGATTTCCAGCTAGCACCCCCACTACTATCCTGCATCTCTCCAGTTGAATATAAGATGGGAGTTATTTTGATTTAATCTTAAATGATGACCACTACAGGGGGTGGAGCAGGAAAGTCAAATAAACCATCCCATTTTTTTCTGGATTTCGTTTCAAACCCTGAAATAGCCAGTTTCAGCCTTTTCCTGGTCTATCACATATAGGGATGCATGTTACTACTGGGAATTTAATTGCCACAGCTGAGTCCTAGCAAGCCCTCCCCCACTCCACAAATGCAAATTAAGATATTGCACAAAGTAGACAAGGGAGATATACAGGTTTACCTTAATCGTGGCTGAAAGGTAATGAGATCTGAGAGAGGATGCAGCAGCTATTTAATGCTGCCCTAGTAATGCTGCCTGACAAGTTAGCAAGTGAAAGTGCCAGGGAATTCTAACAATCATAATGTAAATAGTAGCCTAGAAATTGACCAGGAACCCAGGGCTAATGACGTTGCTTTGATGAAAAGGGTCATGGAATCTTAGGGCCAAACAGATTTCCAAATAGGATCTGTCCAGCAAGAAAGTGGCCTCACTTTCATGATTTTACATGGGCTGACTCAGTCAGGAAGATTTTACATGAATAGAATAGTTTAGATGTTTGGATTATTTAAAGTTTGGTCCAACTAACTATTTCAAATAGTTTGTATTTCTGCTTTATTTATATGATTGCTCCACAAAAGTTAGCTTCAGGTTCTTCTGGGGATCTCAAATTTTAGAACTGAGGGAGGCAAGGACTAAGAAAATGTTGGCAAGGCGAGACAGTCTTGTTCTGTCAGACACTTGTTATAGTGGGGGCAAAAGAACTACCTAACATAATTTATGTGTTATTTATTTATTTATTTTTACCCCACTGTTCCTGAACGGCTTAGGGCAGCTTTCAAACATATACAACAGCAGAAAAACCCCAACCTCCCCTACAACCTTTCCCCTCACCCCTCTGCAACTCCACCCCACTCTACCCCACTTTTACCCCCCAAACCCTTTCTCAACTCTCAACCCCACCCAAAACCTCCCAACCATCCCCTGTGCCCTGCCAAATGCTTTTAAAAACCAAATGTTTTGCATCCAAAAGATGCTTAGGCTCAGATGAACCTGAATCCACAAAACTGGGGCACCAGCGCCCTCCTGTGCACCCCCATCCTATGGACGAGAGTAGCAGATGGAATCTGCACTCCTGGCTGACCACGGGAGTTGCACTGGAACATGGTAGGACAGGTGGTCCTTCAGTTATGTGTGGCCCAGCACATTTAGGGCATTAAAGGTCAACACCAGCACCTTGAATTGTGCCCAGAAAACTATAGGCAGCCAGTGCAGACTTCAGAGCACTGGTGTAATGTGCTCCTTGTGAGCATGTTACAGTAATCTAGGCTTGAGGTGATGAAAGCATGGATGACAGTGGCCAGATCCAAGTCAGAAAGTAAAGGCTGCAGCCTCCTCACCAGATGGAGTTGGTGAAAAGTGCTCATGGCCGCTACTGCAACCTGAAGATCCGGGTGCAGAGAAGGATCCAGAAGCACTCCAAGGCTGTGAACCTGATTGACCAGAGAGGGCCAGACTCCATCGATAACTCAATCTCCTCTAAGTCACAAGGCCAGCCAACCATCATTACTTCAGTCTTGTCAAGATTCAGCTTCAATTGACTTAGGTTAGGCCTCCATGCCAATTTTCTGCACAAATACTCTGGTTTGGAGGACGGATTGACTTTGGGGAAGGTCTGTGGAGACCTCCACAGAGATACTGGCAGGTGACCAGGTTGGGAAGACCTGCGGGGTTTTTTTTGTTCAACTTTTAAAAACAACAACAACAACAACAACAACAACACAATGAACATAAAAGGTGTTTAGTACCAAAAGGATAAAATAAAATTCCTAGTGGGACATTGGCTATACCTGATCTTCATGTTTCTAAGCCACGACTCCACAAGTTCTGCTGTCAAATGATCTTCAATTGAGGCATAGTCGCCTTCCTTTTCTGGTATGACAATCAGCATGTGTGCACTCCCTCTGTAGGGAAGCTTCAGTATTTTGCAGAGTAAGTTCTTATCCTCCATCATGGCAGCCTTATCGGATCTGAACATCATTGGCACCTGCACCTTCCTGTATTTGTCTATATGGAAAGTTTCCTCTTCTGTGAGTTTAGAATTGAATGGGTACAGCCACTTGCCTGAGAAAAGAAAGAAATGAGATAATTGTTCATAAGGTTATTGCTATTGTTAGACAGTTGTGTCCACACTTGTTCATGGGCATGTGGGCTCAGGATACCTTTGTATTGGGAATGGTTGAATCTCAGTTCTAACTGTAGCATGTACATTTTATAAAGAAATTACATCCCCATATAAATGTTTTTGTTGCAGGGGCAGGAGAGGAAACAATCCATGTGCTTGGCAAACCTATACTACTACTACTACGAAATATCTTTTATTTATATAGCATTCCAATTCCCTGCTGAATGGCACTCAGGGTGTGTTACAAGTTCAACATTAGTACAATAAAACACCATAAAACAACTTTAAAACCCCATATAAGATCCATTTTTAAAGGGGAAGGAAAAACTGGAATCAGCAGTGGATCCTTTAAAAGCACCTGGGGAATTAAAAAAAAAGTCTTCAGGTGCTTTTTGAAGGTGAAGAGGGAAGCACTGAGATGAATATTGTTTTTTCGCCCCTATCCTGTTTTGCTGTTTTTTCCGAGGCCCTGTTTTAAACATTTTTATTATTGATTATTTTAAATTGTTTTATATTGTTTTTATGTATTTATATTGTTGGAAGCCGCCCCGAGCTGTTTACAGGAGGGGCGGGGTACAAATGACAGTAATAAATAATAAAATAAATAAATAAATATCTGGAAGGAGTGAGTTCCACACTGAGGGGCCCATCACAGCAATGGCCCAATTTCCCTCCAACTCAAGGCACAATGGTGGGATCCCCCTATCTAAGCACAGAGAGCCATCAGGGCAAAGTTCCAGAACCACGTCTCAAATATAGCTAGGGCCTATAATGTTCAGAGCCCTGAAGACCATAAGGAGATGTCCCACTTAGCATAGCTGGTACCAATGAGGGGCTGCTGAGTGAGACGCTGTGGACTCTGACATTATTTTCCCTTCCGTTGAATCCAAACTGAACCATTTTTCTGCTTGTTCTGTGTCTGGCAAGAGAGGGAGTTGAGAAAATCCAGCTGGGTTGATTTCAATCCAGAACTGAAGCCTGCTGAGAAAGGAAGCATTTTGAGGAAGTAGCGGAAGCCAATATCACACTCTTGTGTAAAGGCATCTTCTCGATCTTTATTTGGTTTCGCCTTAACCCTGGGATTCTCACTTGCCAGCAACGCTGCCTTGTGTTTGACAGAGTAAAGCGTAGATCTATTTCCATCAAAATACAGAACTTATAATGATTTCATCCAAGTCTTTGGTACCTCAAGTCAAGATTCATGGACCCTCTCTATCTGGAGCTATTTATTTATTTATTTATTTATCAAAATTTTATGTCTCCTCACAAGGCTCAGGGTGGCTTACAATCCATTAAAAAAACCCAAAAACATTAACATTCACATCCTCCCCTCAAACTTCCATCCTCCTCCACAGCCCTGCCCTGAAACCCATCCCACCTTATTTATCCCTGCCTGCCAACGATGGCCAGATCTGAACAGAAAAAGGCCGCAGCCTCCTCACCAGATGGAGTTGGTGAAAAGCGCTCCTAGCCACAGCCGCCGCCTGACAATTCAGGCACAGCAAGGGATCCAAAAGCACTCTGGGGCTGTGAACCTGAGTGACCAGAGGGGGCTGGACCCCATCAATGTCAGGTGTCCCAATCCCCTCCAGGCCACAAGACCAGCCAACCATCATCACTTTAGTCTTGTCTGGATTCAGCTTCATCAATCAGCTCAACGTCATTCAGTCTGCAGCAGCAGATGGACATCGGCTAAGACTGCAGGGCCTTGGTCAGATGAAAAAGAGAGAGAGCTTGGTGTCATCATCATACTAATGACACCTCACCCCAAACCTCCGAATGACCTCGCCCAGCAGCCTCAGATACACATTGAACAAGAGGGGAGAGACATAATAGAACCCTGCAGGACACCACAGGGGAGGTCCTGATGGGACGATGAGCATTTCCCATCACCACCCACTGGGACCTCCCTGACAGGAAAGAGCAGAACCACTCAAGAACAGTCCAGCGCACTCCCACCAGGTCCTGCAGTTGTGCCAACAATACCTCATCATCAACTCTATCAAAGGCAGCTGAAAGATCAACAAGGTAGAATTCCCCTTGTCCAACTCCAGGCGCAGGTCATCGACCAAAGCCACAAGTGCAGTCTCCGTGCCATACCCAGGACGAAAACCTGATTGAAATGGGTCCAGGAATCTGACAGCATTGAAATGTGCCTGGAGTCGTCAGGCACATCTTGATTACTCTGGAAGATCACTTGAGGATGATGTAAGAGTGTAATATACCTATGGGCTCTTCTCCACAGTATGTAATTTATTTTAAGTCTTTAATTTGAGGAATTGGTTGCTTCGTTGCTTCAGAAGGAGGTGGCTATGAAGGAGAGATCCTTGCGCCCCCTCTTGTCCTAGAGCCTAAGGTTTAAAGCTAACCTTTTGCACTTCCCTGATGCCAAGTATGCGTTGTGCAGAAACTGGTCTCCAGTCAAAAATATGCCTGGCCTGAAGGCATCTTGTGACCTGCTTTGCACTTCTCTGAAGCAACCAAATTTTGCCGCTGAGAAGAGGGGATGCTAGGCTAGACGAACCTTGGCCTGACTCAATATGACACTACTTACTTATGGCTCTAAAGAGCTGTAAGCGCTACAGGGGTTGGCACAACCTAGGGTGGTTCTTGCCGTGCCTCCTTTTCTCTGCACATTCTGCTGGAGATGGCCCCCAACCCCAAAGGTTCAGAGAGCTCCTCCTGGCATCAGCCCGACTGGCTGTTTACGAGCTCAGGAAAAGGAAGAAGCTCTGTCCCGGGGACTTCATACTGAAGATTTCCTGGGCAGAGCTCCCCTGGACCACACTCACTGGCTTCCTTGATCTCTTCTTGGAGCAGTGGCTGTTATCCAGGGTTCCCTGCTTTGGATCGCTCTGCATACTTTCTATTGCTTCTTTCCCCCCACAGCTATTTCTGCACTCTTGGTTGTTGTTATTTCCCATTCAGTAGATAACAATTCCCATGTGGCCTTCTTCTCCAAGGGGTGGGCTGTTACTGGTGTCCAGAAGAATGGGGAGACCTCCTTTCAGAATACTATCTGTCGTCTTTCCTAGACAGGCCAGAAGTATGGAAAGGAATGTATAGGAGCTTCTGAAATAAGCTCTGCGTCTTCGGAGGATGGTGCTGGAGTGATGCATCAGATCACTGCCGAGGTCTCTTTCACCACTACTAGGATGCAGTCTCTTGTAGCTTTCAGGTTTGCTTCTTAATCCCAATCTTGTCATCCTCCTTCTCTCACTTGCTTTGATTACAAGGGAACAGTGTGCAAAGGAGTCTGGAAATCAGGACCCAGAGGTAAAAATAGAAAGGAGAAATTCATGGGTGCTTAATTATGCTGTACATTTGGGTTACTAAGGAGATCCCTGCCTGCTTTCTTTTCTTTTCTTTTCTTTTCTTTCTTTCTCCTAACCTTTGGGTGCTTTCTGATGTGACAGCTCCTGCTGCCACCATGGATTGCTCCGGGCAGTAGTGGGAGCTGTCATTCCAGCCGGAATTTAGCCCGGCTGCCGAACAAACGTTACAGCAGCTGGGTTGGGGAGGGGGCAGGGAGATGCACAGATGCCCCCCCCCCCACACACACACACACCGCTGCAAGGAGCAACCCTAAAGCAGATTAAACTGTGCCATCATCATGTCTGAAAAGACCCTTTGATGATTTGTCTTAGAGACTCGCAGGTGTGTGTTATGGCCTCCCCATCTCTGCTTATGAAAGGGCCAGCGAGACATAGAGGGAAGGAATTCTTACTTTTTTTGGTAAAAGTCTCCCCTGCAAACACAACAGCGTTGCCATGTTCCACCATTTTAATCTGAGGTCTGATGTTTCTGTGTGCCCAAGCTTCCAAGGGGCTCCAGGCCTTTGTGTGAGAGCTGACACAGGTTTGTTGTAGTTACGGTGTACCATCTGGTTAGCTGACTTGGAACTGAGTAATCTTTAATGTGTTCTCACAGATAGGGGTGCTGGAGCGAAGGTCCATACCCCCACTCTAGAAGTACTACCCCAATGGTAACTCTGCAGCAAAAGTGTGGGGGACCTTGTTGCCTTGCCTCAGCACTGCTCAGAGACAGACACCCCCTTAGGCAGGGAAGCCAAATCCTACGCTCTGTTTTACAGATAGAAAGCCAAGGCAGAGAGACCAAGACTCCCATCCTCGGAATGCTCCTATTTGTTTCAACTGAGCTTGCATCCAGTGGCGTGAGAGTGAGGCCGCTTGTTCTGAGAGCTTGTGGTCCAGTTTGGGGCTCAGGATTTTGAGAGGGAGGGAGGGAGCAGGACAAAAGGGTGGCGCAGCCCCTCCCTTGCCTCAGAGAAGTTAATAAAAACAGTAAACTGGAGCAGCTGAATCTTATGCAATTGGTGAACCTTTTGTAAGAATCAGGCTCCTGAACTACAGACACTTCGGCGCGAGTTTTCCAATGGGCTTACTTACACCTATGCATTTGTTGCAAGGGTGTAGTTGTTCTAATAACAGGGGCAGGTGGTAGAGTCGCATCAGGGCCCACAAGCTTGGGAACCCAAATTCCCTGGTGTGTCTGTGTGGGAGGGGAGGTAGAAGGGGCCCTCTTCCATCTTCTGCACCAGGGCTCCTTCTAACCTAGCTACAGCCTTGGTTTGCTAGGTAGATTGGGGTTGTCGGGGAGAACTATTCCTGTAGCCTAACTGGAGGCTGGGGTGTGACCTAACTCTACACTCAAGGAAATAAGAGAGAGATTGAAAAGCAGTGGAAGCTAAGGGCCCAGGCACCATTTATGTCTCTAAAAAGCCACCTGTATGCTTCTGGTTGCTGTTCGTTTGTTTTTTATTTTATTTTATTTTTTATTTTTCCTGACTTGTTTTCCCCCTCCCTGGGAATGTCTCTGGAATTACACTGATGCAGCTGAAAATGCCCCGAGTGGTTACTTATGCTGTAAGTCACCCTGAGCTGCCGGAGGCAGGAGGGTGCAGGGTACAAAACGATAAAATAAATAAATAAATATAAACCAGATGCTTGCTAGTTGTTTTTAAGACATTCATATAGGATAAAGTAAATTGTTACCTTTAAAGAGAATGTAATCCACAAGAACCAAGTTGGCATGTCTGTCAAACGCATCAAAGAGTTTAGGGATTTTTCCTTTGGTGGTCTTGTTAATGTACTGATTGATGACCTTCTTTGCAAGACTGGAGTTGTGAAAGTTGACACTTAGGAATTCCATGTCTAAGTACTGCCTGGACAAGTTGTGGAAAAGTTCCTTGATTTTGAAGTCCTTCTGGATGAAAGAGAAGGCACCTAGCAAAAGAGCCAGCTCTTGGTTCTCTGTGATGTTATCTCTTAGTTGCTTAAACAAAGCCAATGACTGATGAGGATTCTCCTTGTCCTTTGAAAGGGGGAGGTTCAGACTTTGAGCTATTTGTCTGTATGTTTCCCCACTGGAAGCAATCATGCAGGCCGCCAGAGCAAATGACATGGACAATGGGGAGAACAACACATTGTTATCATGCTTCAGTGCTATTTTTCTGTAGAGATCGAATCCAAAGTTGGCACTTTTCTCGGTGAAGTTGTACACCGTGAACTCTGGAGGGACCTGTTCTTCAGGTGACTCTGGAACATTTTGATGTAGATATTGTACCTCAGTGTTATTGAGAGTCTGGTTCTTCTGTAAGAAACTCGGCTCTTTCTCCTTCCTTGGAATTTCAGTCTTGACATCAGACATGCTCCCTTCGATACACACTTCAAATAAGAGGAGAAGGTAAAGTCCTGCTTTCATTTTGGAGTCCAACAGGGAGCTTCTTTCTAGTGAGAAAAGTCAGGAGGAGGAACAAGGTCAATACATTTTCTTCTTCTTTTTACTAAAAATACCTGGTTCTTGTACTCAAAATCAAGGTGCAAATAGTTCTACTTTTATTCACGCATGTCATTCATCATTCAAACTACATGGTGAAAATGTAAAGCAGGACTGGAAAGTTGAAAGCTCAGCAGCTTAAATTAATTTGAAACCAGTCAAACAGATGTCAAGCTGAGAGCAGACCATTCAGTATGCTCCTGCTTCATGTCCCCACTACAGTTCCTCATGAAAGTGCTCCACCAGCTTTCTCATTCCAGACTGCAACCCCAAGCAAGACCACCAAGTATCAGTGTTGCAATATTCCAGTGCCCAGAATGAGACAAAGGGCTTGATTCACAGAAGAGACGTGCACCTTTGACACCAATGGAAAACCATAAAAGTTGTGCTGTTATCTAATGCTGTGTAGAGTCCGTCTCGGTCTCTTTCACACTCACACATATATTTCCAAACATGAGAGAAACAAAGTTAAGAAAGCTCTGGCTTTCTCACTGCTTCCTGGAGAAGAGCTCTGTGTAACCCAAAAGCTCACACACACTGACTAGCAGAAGTGGGTCTAAAAGGGATCCTTTTAACTATTTTAGATTGAACTAAAGAATAAACTAGTAAGGGCACAATCCCGAGAAGTCAATGGAAGTAGTTAACGACTGGGACCGCTTTTAGACGTGACAAATTTGTGCATGATCGGTGAAAAATGCACCTGTTTTAATGCTCGTTTAAACACCTAAACCGTTTTAAATGCGCATTTGCCATGATCGTGTAAAAGCCAAAACCGTTTTGAATGTGGTTTTTAAATAATGCGCATTTTTAAAAACCAGTTTTGAGCCCCTTTGCTGATCGGCGGATGCCAAAACCGGTTTTTAAAAATGCGCATTATTTAAAAACCACATTCAAAACGGTTTTGGCTTTTACACGATCATGGCAAATGCGCATTTAAAACGGTTTAGGTGTTTAAATGAGCATTAAAACACACGCATTTCCCACCAATCATGCGTAAATTTGTCTCATCTAAAAGCAGCCTATGGCTGCAGTCCACAAACCACTTGCTGCGGAATAGTCCTAACAAAGCCCTCTTCAGAGTAAGTGGTTTGTCAGTCATGGCCAGTGTCTCTTGTCTCTCTTTCTAATTTGACAGATACAAATGCAGAAAAAAGAGGGTAAGAAATGGATTGCTTATGGCAAAAGGCTAAGGCCTGAAATCTGAATTCCAAAATTATTAACCAACCCCCAATCATCCTTTGCCAGCAAGTGGAGTTGTTACACAGATTACCTACTTGACAAAAATGAAGAAACGAAAAAGTTAACCTGCCTGGTAGTACAAGGGTTTCTGTATTTTGTACTGCATTTTAACATGTCCTATACAACCTCAAAGAGCATACCAGAAGGTAGGCAGCCTTAGAAGTCAAAATTAAAGGTGCAAAGTGCAGTCTGTGGTGTATATCTATTCAAACCTATATCCTACCCTTCTCTTAAGGCTTAGGCGGTTTTTAGACGAGCGCGGCAGCGCCCGCGTTTGTTTTCAAAAGAGCCGGCAGTCCGTTCTACACGTGATGCTGCTGCCCAATACGCGCAAACGCGGACGATGCGCATCCATTTCCGGCTGCGTATGACCGGCCTCTATTGCCGACCCAGTCAGTTTGCGGCCGGAAATGGATGCGCTTCGCCCGCGCATGCGCCTATTCGGCGGCAGCATCACGTGTAGAACGGACTGCCGGCTCTTTTGAAAAACAAGTGCGGGCGTCGACGCGCTCGTCTAAAAACGGCCTGAGTGTGGGTTACAACATAAAACTCACATAAAAATAGAAGAATATAAAAATCCCCATGAAAGCCCCACCCCTATCCCTGCTTGGGAAATGGATGCGCTTCGCCCGCGCATGCGCCTATTCGGCGGCAGCATCACGTGTAGAACGGACTGCCGGCTCTTTTGAAAAACAAGTGCGGGCGTCGACGCGCTCGTCTAAAAACGGCCTGAGTGTGGGTTACAACATAAAACTCACATAAAAATAGAAGAATATAAAAATCCCCATGAAAGCCCCACCCCTATCCCTGCTTGCCAAATGCTTGGTCACAAGAAAAGTCTTATTTGCTTCCAGAAAATGCTCAGGTTTTGACCATCTTTCAAGGGGGAGGGAGTTCTACAATAGTAGCAATTGGTCTTTTACTTTTAGCATAACAACACTGTAGGTTCAGTTGTAATGCCTACAAGGGCAGGAGCAGAGGATACATGAATGTCTAGCTTGTAAAACCTGAAGCTTTTTTTTTTTCACAGGAAAGCAGTGTCACAGGAGGGGACAGAACAGAATGACTCTTGCAGATGAGAACTTGTACATTCACGTGGAAAACTGTTACCATGGCAGTGGCACATATTAATCTATTAAGGAGATATGCTCTGGCATGCTCTGATGTCGTCCCAGCAAATTTCCCACTCACTCTCTCCCCTTTCTCGATTATCTGGGTATTGCCTGCCACTAGCCAGGGGTCCCCCGCAGCTTTGGACCCCCTCCTGCAACTTGCTGCCACTTCCTCCAGCTCCACCCTTGCGGCACTCTGACTCTACTGAGGAAACTCCAGCAGCCCCAAATTTTAGATGGAGAGTATCCCCTTGAGGAAAACCCAGAGGAGTGGTTCCTCCCTTCCCCCTCTCGCTGTTCCCCTGATCTGCCCCTTAGGAAGCCCTACTTTGGTCACCACAATATTTTCCCTTTTCTTGCTACACTTTCCTGAAAAGAAGGAATGAATGGAAGACTGGAGCTGGAGCAGGGAGGGAATGGCAGGTGCATTGTTGCTGATGTCTGTGGTAATAAACAATGCCTCCCACTAGGCTACTGAGTAGACATGGGTGAGCAACAGGGATTCCAAGGCTGTCTTGGCAAGAGCAAGGCAGCTGATTGACTTTGCCCTCTGACTTTCAGATAGCATGCCCACACACGCTTTAGAAGTGCTTTGTCATCTTCAACAACCATGCCTCATATTGCAGAAACTAATTCGGTTTGTGGAAGAAAGAGAAGAACCAGAAT
This sequence comes from Sphenodon punctatus, assembly GCA_003113815.1. NCBI lineage: Eukaryota > Metazoa > Chordata > Lepidosauria > Sphenodontia > Sphenodontidae > Sphenodon > Sphenodon punctatus. The sequence continues at coordinate 612,110 of QEPC01001476.1, read as the reverse complement.
GCTGGAGAACTTTAATTGTGAGCTGTGAAGTAATCACAGGTAGGAATAACTTGGACAGAAATAAAGATGTGCAGTCCAAGATTAATCTCTTGTATGAGACTTGCCTTACCCGAGTCGTCGTGTCCTGTTACTCCGACTGCTGAGCCATGTTAGGGTTAAGAGCCTGACCTGGGGCACCCAATACCACTGCAAAGAGGTTGTGTCTACAAATGATCATCCCATTTAACATTTCATCCTTCTGCGCTTGTTAATTCATAGAGCCAGGTCGCTCTCCACTCCCCGTGTTGTGGTATTTCCAGTTCATTTACACGCCAGTGAGTACGGTTGCCACCTTCAGTTGTTTTTACCTGGCACTTCCATTTTGACCTAGTGAGTCAGTGACTGGTGTTTTGTAACCTCCCCTGAATGCTGGGATGGGCTTGTCAAGGGTATATGACCCCCATGGGGGACATTGCTCTTGCTTCAGTGTCCACAGGTGAGAGATTTCTCCTAACCTGTTTGGGATAATAGTATCTTGTCTAAACAGCAGAGGTTCCTAAACAGTGATCCAGTTCTCAATAAGAAGGTGAAATGTTTAAAGAAGTCCTAATCCAGAATCCAAATTTGCCCCTGTAAAATCAGAAATTGTAATATGTAACATGGATGCACAAATCGTACATAGGCCCAACTATTTCCTTCATAACCACCACATCCAGGTGGTGGCATCCAGGTGGATCTAGTTAGCGTTATTCAGATTATCTGGTTAATTGGATTACCGATTTACTGCCCTACTGTGTTGTACCATTTTAACATTACCATTTGCCTCGTAATTAAACATTACCTTTCCTGTTTACTCCCAAACCTCCGCTGGACCTGGTTTTAGAGTGGTAACAGTAACATTTGGTTATACAGCAACGTGGTAAAATGGTTAACTTTTTTGGAAGTATTTGGCAATCTGGTTCAGCTGTTAAACCTCGGGATAATTGGTTCATTACCAAATAACTGGCAGCTAGCTGGAATACTGGATATTAACCATATATCTTTTTTTTTTTTTAAAAAACTATTCAGTTCAGCTCTAATTTACTTTATGTGTATAATTGACACTTCTCTTTTCAAATTCAGGACTCTGCCAGGCAAGTTTAAAAACAATTTTTAAAGTGTGTGCCCTGTCAAGTGTACAATTCTCCTGGAATTGCATTCTGCAAGCTGTACTGTAGAGATCTAGGAATGAACGAGTGGAAAGGTAGATTCCATTATATGCACCATTATCAAAATAGCAGATTAATTAAACAGATCAAAAGACTCCTCCCATTGTTTTCTGTTTTTTAAAGGAACATCCAACTGTTTTAGATTGACTAAATGAATCCGGTTCCTGAAAGGTCTGAGAGAGCTGAGACAGATACACCTTAGAAATGTAAAAAACTCAGTACTCGGGATTACTCGGTTTTCACCGAGTATCCCAGCAGTCGATTTGTTTTGCTGAATTCTGAGTAACCAAGAAACTGGCCCCCATACTTGCTACTCAACAACTCCTTGCTCAAGGAATGTGGGGCAGAGGGTAGCGGGGGAACAGGAAAGGGGAAGGGAAGGGGGGGGGGCGGACAGGGGACAGAAAACTCAACGGAAAGTGGAGGAGGCATAGTACAGCAGCTGCACTCTACAGCTGTGTGCTGGCTCCCTCTGCTGCCCCCTGCCCTCCAACCTCCCTTCCTTGCCCCTTCCCAAGGGAAAACAAACTCACCAGAAAGCAGAGGGAGCTGACGCACTACTGTGGAGCGCAGCCGCTGTTCTAATACTCTCTGGGTGAAGGGTGACTGAGCGCTTTGGAGCCAGCCCAAACCTGACCGGCTTTTGAAAGTGATGGGCCTCGGCTGGGGCCGCAGCAGCCTGGGTTGGAGCCTGTCACTTTCAAAGGCTGCTTCCCCCTCTAGGGTGCCTCTCAGCTGAGAGGGGGTGGGGGGATGCATCGGCCAGCCTTTGAAACTGACAAGCTTGGGTTGGGACCACTGATCTCGTCGGTTTCTCTGGATAATGCTCGCACTTTGGGGCATTGGTCACCTGATTGGGCCACATGTAGCCCTTCAGGAGCCCAGTGAGGCACCTGAAAATGCGGGCATTACCCATGGGTACTGATTTCAGTCCCCGTTCCTGAGAGTAAGGGCGCTTTTAAACGAGACAAGAAACGCAGCTGATCCTTTGATCAGCCACATTTCTTGGCGCTCGTTTAAACAGCGCAGCTGGATCTTCCCCCGCGTTAGACCGGGCGGGCGATCCTGCCCCCTCCAACGCGGATCCCCAAAGTGCCAGCTTTACGCCGCACTTCCGGGTTCTTTTGGCGAGGGCGCACGCGCAGAAGGGCGCGTGTGCGCACAAACACTGGACGCCGGGTCTGATGCTCTTCTGCGCATCAGACACGGCGTTCAGAGGAAGGCGGGGGGAAGATGCCGGCACTGAACGATCCTGCTTGCGAGCAGGATCATCTAACAGCGCCCTGTGGGTGGAGATTAAGAATCAGGAGGAATGGCCTAACCCTAAGAGTAGGCGGGTGATGGAGCAAATTGCCAAGGGAGTTTGCAGAGTTCCTGTCACTGAAAGCTTTAAATAGGTTAGATAAAGATTGGTCAGGGATGACTTAGGCATAATTGGCCTTGCTTCAGGGCAGGGGGATGGACAAGATGATTTTTTAAAATTTTCCTTTCAGACAGTCCTAAAATTCTATGCTTCAATAAATGAGAATCCCTACCTACCTTGAAGAACTTATTATCAAACCAGGCAAGATAGCTCCCTGCTACGCCTCTCCTTTATTCTCAGGCTGACTGCTTGGGCACCTGGCCCTTTAAGGAAGCTCCCCTTGATTAGGGAAACTCCGAGGGAGCAGCTGAAGTAAGGGCAGCTGGGCTTTGGGTGTGACAGAGCCAGCCAAATGCCAAAGAAGACTGAGGGGGAGGGGGACAGAAAGGGCTCTGCTTAAGAAGGGTGGCAGAGAGCGTGTGAGTCAGTCCAACGGCTTGTGAGTGAGTATGGGAGAGAGTACTAAACTGTATGGGACTTGGATACAGGGACTTGGTGCTGTACTGTACTATACTGAACTGTGTGGGACTGAACTGTATGGAACTTGGATACAGGGACTTGGAACTGTACTGAACTGTGTGGGACTGAACTGCATGGAACTTGGATATGGACTTGGATCTCCTGGGTGAGATCATTAGGAGATTTGGAATGAAGTGCCATCAGTATGCTGACGACACTCCTCTTTTTCATCCAACCTAGGCCCTGCGGTCTTGGTGTTTACCAGGTGCCTGGCTGTTGTTGGGGACTGGATGCGGGTGAGTCAACTGAAGCTGAATCCTGACAAGACTGAGGTTGTGATGGTTGGCTGGCTGAGTGACTTGGGGGAAATAGGGACCTCTCTTATTGATGGGATCCAGTCTCCTTTGGTCACTCAGGTTTTCAGCCTTGGGGTGCTCTTGAATCCATTGCTGTGCCTGGATGGCCAGGTTGTGGCGTTGGCCAGAGTGCTTGTCACCAACTTCATCTGGTGAGAAGGCTTAGGCTACTACCTTTTTTAAATCAAACCCCGACTTGGCCACCATCATCCATGCCTTTGTAACCTCGAGACTTGACTAGTGCAATGCGCTCTATGTGGGGCTGCCCTTGAGGATTGTTCAGAAGCTACAGCTGATGCAGAATATGGCAGCCTGCCTTCTGTCGGGAGTGGGTCACCAGGAACGTATTACACCGGTGCTCCAGAGTCTGCATTGGCTGCCAATAGCTTTCCAGACACAATTCAAGGTGCCTGGAACTGACCTTTAAAGCCCTAAATGGCCTGGGTCACAGGTATCTGAAAGACCCGCCTCTTCCCTTATGTTCTGTTGCTGCCTCTGAGGTTGGTTGAGGGTGCCTTTTGCAAGTGCCAACTGCCCATGAGGTTTGTAGAACGAAGGCATGCAAAGAGACGTTCTCAGTAGCTGCACCACATTTATGGAACTCTGTCCCCTTTGAGATCCGCCTAAGCCCATGCCTGCTTATCTTTTGAAAAAGATGTAATACCTTCTTGTTTGACCAGGCATTTGGTGGGCTGGGATTCGGATCTGTGGAGGGTTTGGTGGGTGGGTGGGGATTGGGGTCTCTTTTTAAATTGCTTTTATATGTTTTTAATATATGTTTTATGTCTATATAGTTTATATATTCTGTAAGCCGCCTTGAGCCTCTGAAGTAAGGGTGGGGTGAATGAATAAATAAATAAATAAATTAAATAATGTATCGATATAGTGGAGGACGCTGTCAATAAAAGGCATGAGTGGAGCTAATTCCTGTGTGGGCCTGGGTCTTTGGAGGTTGGATGCTGAGAAGACTTATCCTAAGGTCCAGTACACCCTGTTACAGGAAGCATACAAAAGAGTATGAGGTATATTTGTTATATTTCTAACTAACAGTCTAGTTCACACACAACCTTTCTCTAGCTTAGTGACTACGGTCTTCCTTTACAAAGAGAGCTCCTCAATGCCTCGATCAGGACGATGTACGCTTGTCTGTGGGAGTCAACCCCAAGGAAGCACATTAATGAGAGCACCGAGACATTTGGATGCAAACTTACCACTCGCCTTTGGCAGCCGCCGTGGAGTGAGAAATTTGCAGTGAAAATATGGGGGGCAGTCACATTCTGTACTTGGAAGCAGCAGCAGGAGCAGATGGGAGGCTGCCATTAAAGAAAATGAAGTTGCTGCATGTGGTGCATCTTCCTAATCGCATGTAAAGCATGGAAAAATCCTCTCACATGCAACTTTATAATCTTAGCTAAAATAAATAAATAATGTGCATTCTTCTTGTTCCTTAATCCCAGAGGAATTATCTGTGCCCATGAAATATTGTCTAACACTACCCTGAGTGGGATGCTAGAAGTTTTGTCCCTGCACATTCCTGGATATATAAACCCTTGTGTCGGCTGCATCCTGTCTGTTTTCTTGACTACCTATCTTCCAGGAATTATCTCAACCGCTGAAGCACTAGGATGGAGAGGCCCAGGATTTGGACTTTGTGTGACTCATGGCAAGAAGCTCTCAGTTGTGTATGTGGGGGACAAGGTAGGCTAATGAAGGGGGATTCTTGAATTCACATCTGTCTTTTCCCTTCAAACATACTATTAATTATTATTATTATTATTATTATTTTATTATAAACATTTATATAGTGCCAGCCATGTGCCTGGTGCTGTACAGAACATAGAAACAGACGCAGTCCCTGGCTGTGGCTTACAATCTAAAAAAAAAGCAGGGGGAGACAGGGAGAGGGGACAGTGGGAGAGACAGGGGAGAAGACAAACAAAAATTCAGGTGGATGCGAAGTCTCAGGTGCGTGTATTTGGCTTGGTTACAATCAGGTTGGTTGCAGCAGTCAGCAGAGGAGGGCAGACAGTGGGTATATGGGGAACGACTAGCAGGCATTGGGAAAGGCTGCAAGGAAAAAATGGGTCTTGAGGAGGGATTTAAAGGAGCGGAGGGAGGGGGCAAGGCGGCTGTGGGTAGGGAGGGAGTTCCAGGCATGGGGGGCAGCGAGGGAGAAGGGTTGAAGGTGGTTAGGTGAGCAGGAGAAACGAGGGAGAGTGAGGGAGGGGACAGAGGAAGAGCGGAGAGCGCGTGCAGGAGTGCGTAGGGAGATTAGGTCCGAGAGGTATGGTTGTGAGTGTTTTGAATGTGACTACCAGGAGTTTAAACAGGATACGTTCAGGAATGGGGAGCCAATGAAGAGAGAAGAGGAGAGGCTGCACATGGTCGAAGCAACGGGCAGAGTGAATGACCTTGGCAGCGGAGTTTTGGATTGCGATAAGGGGGGACAGGTGAGAGCGAGGGAGGCCAGCAAG